>JARBER010127700.1:0-17815 GCA_030265075.1 Balanus glandula
ATTAACAGATCTGTTTATGGACTACAGAAATTTAACACGCGGCCAATGAATAATCTACTTTCGGCCGTGCACTAAAACCTTCTTCTAGTCGTTAAAAGAAGCTTAAGTCAAGATGTATGATTATTTTACATGAATTTGCATCCACAGGCCATTCTCAAATCAATTAAGACCATTATAACAGATTGTATATTGCTATAACAGTTATTTAATTCTTAAAATTCGCTTTGAGAATGGCCTGTGATATTAAAGTTTACATTTTCGTAAACTTATATAAAATTTTGACTTAACCATCTTTTGACGACGAGGAAAGGGTAACTTCATGCATTTTTACACCTACTGATTATTACGCTACTCGCATGAGCACTCAACAAAACCGAATATGATTTAATATAATTCACATATCGTCAATGCATCACTGTATAGAGCTGAGAAAATGTTGTTAAGTGCCTAGAAAGTAGTTATTTTCATCGTCCTTTTTCAACACAATTTTTACATGAATGATCGACTTCAGTGTTGAAAATTTGTCTTATCTTGCCTTTAGATGTATTTCCGTGACGACACGAAACAAAAAAGCTCTCTTCAAATGTTAATATGCCGCATACTCTATTACCTTGCACAAGAAATCAAGGTTATAACAACCACACAACAGATATAGCACCAGCGTCATTTTCGGTCATTATTTGGTACATTTTCGTGACGTTACAACTACAAGGATATGAGCATAACTTGTTAAGATGGCCGTCAAATGCACGGCGTCTAGTCGCCTAGTGCCATAATTTAACATGATAGTCTATGAAAAATCGGCTGATTCACACCTAGCTGCGTTCACCGTGTTCCCCATATGTCTCCATGTTAAATTATGCCTCTAGGCGATTACGCGAGTGCAGCGAACGGTCACGTTTAAGTTTTGAATCCTATCTGAGCTCATTTCAAATTTTGATGAACTTCTGTTAATTTACATCTTGAAAAACTTCTTGTTTTTTCGAACCCAAAATATTTGTTCATAAAATTGTTCAAACACCATTTGTGTAAAGAATGCAAATCTGTGCGATTTGACAAACATCAACTGTAATGAAACTTGTCAATAAGTATGTCTGATCATACAGTGCCACAGCCAGCAGTACTGCCGGCCAGGACAGTTTCAGTTGCGAAGTACAGAGGAAACTCACAAAACTGAGTTGTTCTTGTGTAAAATTCGTATCATGAACGGCGGATTTTTAGCATGATTGCCACTTTGCACTGTCATCTGGCATCGATGATATATGACCCGTTTTCGGAATGGATTTTTGCGCTGCTGAGGATAGCATTTCCAAGGATAGCATTACTGAGGCTTTGGTACAGAGGTTTTAGTATGGGGCTGTTCCAGCTCCCTCAACCGGAATAGGTTTTCGACCAGCCAGTTGAGGCGCGGTGGGAATGAGCTCGTGGACGGGCGATGGAGATTTACGATGTAAACAGCATGGACTACATGCTGCACTCGCGCCACTACTGCGCAATGTTGCGACAGAACTGTCATCACATAACGTTAACTTTCCTCCAACGGCCTGGACCGCTCGCCAGGTGGTAGAGGTTTTGCTCAACCAGTTGAGGCTGGCGGAGGCGGAGGGTCAACCGATTTCAGTTGAGCCGCGGGGACGACCGGTTGAGAAAATGAAGCCTCAAATAAAAATGGTTGAGGGCGATGAAATAGCCTCTATATGATTCATTACAAGAAATAAATAACTAATTTAGCCATTAATATCACCATTCAATAGATATAGACACATGCAGCAAGTTTACGATACAAAATTGGTCGTTTTAAGGAACAAATGCGTCTAGAGCCCATCTATTAAGTTTAGCATGTCCTCGGTGAACCTAAATCGGATGACCGGGACGAAAAAATGTCATTCCCAGCGGCCGGGCTAAAGCGGGTTTGGCTTTGTACGTGCGGCACACGGGTCGGATCGGCGGCGAACGGCTAAAGAAACATTGCGTGGTGATTGCGGTGCCTCCCACGCCACAATTGCCTAAGGATGTTTTTGAATCTGAAGTTTAAGTATGTTGATTCAATCCCTATCATGCTTCTTATCACCCACCAAACCTCACATTTGTAAAAGTTTTATGTCTTGCCATCGTATAAAATAATTACTGGAAACATCTTATAGGGAAAAAATTGCACGTAAAAGCTTACGTAACAATTCATCCTTAAGCTTACGTAACAAAACTTCAGTAATGCTATCTTTAGAAATGTTATCCTCAGCAGCGCCAAAATTGATCGTGAACACAATCATTAAGTAACAGACCAGGGACTCCTATTCAGTCGGGGACGGGGGATGAAGAGGGACTTCAGCTCCCTGACTTGGAGGAAAAAGTCTGTCAAATCTGGGAAGTCTGTGTTTTTTTATGGTATGTACATACATACTTTAGTTGATTTTCCCCCCACTCAGCCGCTCCCCAACTCTGCTTGCGAAGCTACGCCCCTTTACCAGACTGCAGCTATAACAAAACCCAAAATAATGTTCAAATGCTCTTCACTCTTCAGCCGTCTGGATATTAAACGGACATTGCCACCTTTTTGAAAGTTGTCAAATGTAAGTCATATCATGCAAAAATATGAAATGAATGCTGCTGATCACGAATATCACATTAAAAAAATAATAACTTAAACTCTTACAAACCGAAGTTATATTATTTGGTCTGGTGACGTCATAGCAAAGAAAAACGAAGGAAGTTTGGGTAGAGGAAAAAACCTTCACTCTGTTAATTGCTGCCAATGTTTCTGCCCAAGTCGACTACAATCCAAATATGCTAGACAGAGATGACGTCATCAGTACTTAAGCCCTAATACCAATACACTACGGGCTTAAGTTTTACAGATATTAAAGTTAAACACGAATATCTTTTTAATTAGACCATTTTGGTTGTTTTAACTGATACCATAATTATTTTCAATGGCCAGCACGTAAAATGGCTATCTCAACTCAAACCTAATGTTAAGGTGGCAATGTCCCTTTAATTGTGCTGTAAGAACCTAAGTGTGATTCTCCTAATGGAAAATTGTAAAACCTTGACGCCATGAGAAATCACCGTGGCTGAGGTGTCCCGCAAGCCAATGAGCCATAATTACACAAATAATTGCTCTTAACTGCTCATAATAACACTGCACACTGGGCATGCTTCACACCAACAAATAGCCCAATATAGCATGCGTCCCAAGCGACAGCGTTTCGTGCAACGAGACAGAAGACAGAGGCGTATCTGGTATCGAACACACAGTGTTCCACTGGTACGGTGGGTGTCCGGTCCAGCCGCCTCTGTCTCCGTGCGCTCCAGGGCGCTCAATTGTCGCTGACTGCCGCGTTTTGGGTTCACTCCCGCTGCCCGAATTCAGTGCACGCACGTCGTCACTGGTGATAAGTGGCACTCAGCTGAGTATTGAACGGCAGACCCAATAGCCCATGGAATTAAACGGACTGGTGTGGAATAGAATTAGGATGGGCCCGCACTGCCCGACTCAATGCTATAATCGCGCCCTGGGCCCTATTTCACCAAGGGAATATATTCCTTTTCGTGTGCCTCTGAGAACTTCGCCCTGGTGGGGAATTAAAATGACCCCCCAGTAACTCGGAAACACTAGACACGCGAAAAGAAACACTTGAAAGCTCTCGATATGTGCATTCGAAGATACTACGATTATGTTCCTTCAGGTCAAATTTGAGGTCACCAGCGGTCATCAGCGGTCAAATTTACCAGCAATCGCATCGCTTTCAAGATTCCCAAATATATCGGAACTATTACAGCAAAAATCTAACAAAAGAGCAATCGCCAGCTATTTAAATTTCCAATCGGCAATACTTTTCTCAAATTTGACCTTCGGTCAATATTTTTAGGTTCTAAGTTCATTAAAGACAACAATACGTCTATTTTAAGTTTCAAAGTTAATAAAAGACAACGATACGTCAAGCAGTTTTTGTCAAGCAGTTTTTCATTATCTAAAAAAGATAACGCAATAACTTTTACGTCATTGTGTTTTCATCGTCAAAACACTTAAAAGACACGTCGACTTTGCCAAGTCAGCTTCAAAATTTGACCTCAGGCCACATGACCTCGACCTAAGATTAAGACCAAAGTAGATCATTTTGCTTATTGGGAGACGTGTATTGTTGAGAAAAAAAAGATATTGCTGTCGGTTTCACTTCTATATCGTCGTTGTACTGACAGTTATTGACAAACGAGTGATGGTGATCTCGCTCGACTTCAAATGGCCCTACAAAGACCACTGAACACAAATTTCACTTGGATCATTAATAATATCTTATAATAACTTGATCCAGAAGTAGTTGAAGCGATATCTTACATATCCTTGAAATAGGAAGCATTGCAATATTTCCCCTTTGACGCATAACAGAGAGGTCACATAACTGACTTGAACTTAAACCAACGATATCAAACTTTCGAGATAATCAACTTGTAGATTTTTATGCTCTTACGACACCCTACAAGTTTGAAACTAATCGGGGATAACTTTGGCTTTACCATGACCATAATCTTTTTGGGAGGTGGGGTCACGTGATCTGGTCTTTTTTAATTTAACAACTTTTATTTTCAACAGAACAAACGATTATGAACACACTTAAAACAGCATTACACATACACATGAGCACATTAAGCTACGTAGGTGGCCCCGCCCGCGCCGCCTTGCGTTTACCGCGGCACCTCGCGAAGCGGCGCCTCTCGCTGCCGGCCGGGCGCGCAGGCCGTCAACTGCAGTAATTGGTCGGCGACCAGCACGCCCGACCGGCCGACCGGCCCACGGCAGCATGCGTCATGGGCCGGTCCCAGGTTAGCCCGGGTGGGTAACGGGTGGGGGCCTATCCTACCACGTTTTGTTCATCTCAGATATAATTTCATGTCACGTGTATAATTCCATATCCATATCACGTGTTTAGTGAACTGATATGAGATGACCGATCCGAGGTAATTTTTTCTTACAAAGTATTCGCAATTGATGCCCGAAAAGCTACGCCAAAAATCATTTTCCGCTGGGATTACAAATTCCTCCGGGGAGGGGTATTTCGAGCCCCTCCCCAGCAGGGCGAGGATCAATGAACATTGGACATGGCAGAACAATTCTGGAAACTGATAACGATTATACCCTTTTGCGCTCAAATTTGGCGCATGCTCACCCATTTTAGAAATGGTGAATAATTTGTAAAAATTACGCATCAAAATGTAACAGACCATCATTCAATTTCGGCGGCCAAACAGCCGGGTCGGCATTACCGCAATTAGTTTCGGCGTTATAGCAGCAGGCACATGTTTTTGGCACTACCGCAAGCTATTTCGGCGTTACCAATACGGCTTTAGAAATAGTGCACGCTTATTATATATATATAAAAGCAACCACTTTCGGCACTACTTAGGCATATTCGGCGGCTAACCAGAAGCATCCAGAGGTTTTTTCTTTTCAGGATGAATTTTTAAGAATAACATGACTCGCATACCACTTTATACACCTATATATATATATATACAGACCACCTATCTCTCTCTCTATATATATAGTGGTCTGTGAATGACTTTGCCAATTAGCTTCCGCGATTTTATATTGATCCACTGTGTCGCTTATAAGCAAGGACATTATCTCCACTAGCTCTTTTTGTGAACACATATGTATTAGGAAGCTAAGAGCAGATATAATATTACATATATAATGTATTATATCTGTGTTCGCGCTTATGCTTATCGTAAAGCGGAGAAAATAACCCACGCCTGTATAATGCATAATAATTATTTAACTGTTTTCAACATTACCTTTCGTTTCAAACAGACCCTCCTGCTCGCCCACAATATGGTAACATAATTCCAAGCAATCGCCGATTCGGCGGCTGCCGTTTGATGGTGACGGCGGCAAGAGAGTAAATCAATGCCGACACGGCACGCGACCGCTGAATTTTAGTCCAGACGCGTGCCCAAGAGACGGCAGATGCCAGCAGATGATCAAAGGATTATATGAGCGATAGTTAAATACACCTGTAGAGCGTCTGTTTGGCTGCTGCCGGGCTAATACATTGCTGCTTGTTCCTTGCACTGGCTCTGCGGCTTCGTTTGATGGCTCGGCAGCCGCGTTTAAGTCGGCGGTCGTGATCTAAAGATAGGTCTCGGCACAATACTAAAGCAATGCCGACAAGTGACACCGCTCGCGATTATTGAACACTGGTGTACTATACCGATCTACCAGTGCCATGGATTCCGATTCACGAATACATATTTTGAAACGAATCGATATTCTGTTAGATATACTGAAGACAAAAAACAACATTGCGTTTTTCATTGAAGTTTGCGAGCACTTAAACATTGCATACAATCACACAAATTAGCACGGCGGCTGGACAGCCGGTCGAATGAGAAGATAGCAAAACCAGTCCAATTAACCAAAACAAATCATCCAAGCAAATCAAATAAACTATGGTAAATTTATCAAGTGTATAACCTAAATAAATGACGACTGATTTAGGTTGCCAGACAGACGAAAGAGACATTTACATTTTGCAAGATAGCACAAAATAACCGTATGCCACTTTATACTGGTGCTTCACATACTCAATGCCGAAAAAATGTCAGCGACAAAATGGATGGTATTAAAATACGAAAATTAAGTATCAATATCAAATTATCCTCACAAGTTCATCCTGTGAAGAGGGAACTGCTGGAAGCCTGTGGTCAGCCGCCGAAATTGCTTGAATGCTGCCGAAATCGGTCATTCTATTTGTAATTAGCGTGTCCTTTTTCGAAAGTCATATTGGTAACGTCGAAATGGCTTGGTGTAATGCCGAAAATATGTGTCTGCTGCTATAACTGTGAAACTGATTGCGGTAATGCCGTCGCTGCTTAGCCGCCGAAATTGAATGCTGGTGTGTTACATTTTGATGCGTAATTTCTAAAAATGATCTACTATTTCTAAAATGAGTGAACATGCACCGGATTTGATCGCAAGAAGATGTATGTATGCATGGCAGTACCTAAGCTACGGGACACGACATTATATTTCAAAGCTTATACTAAAAATGTGAATTACGGTTAGCGTGACACAACTTATAATGTATCACACGGAAAACATATACACATTCGTTTGAAATTTTAAAGACTTCGGGTATAATTTTTGCAGAAAGCTAATTTGAATTTCAATAATTATAGTAATTCAACTCAATTTCAGTTACGACTATCTCGGATTCGCTGCATGATTTTCTGCTGCATAAGCGGAACGGCGACCAATATCGTGTCTGCAAATCTATATATTTTGTAGAATCGCGAGGCAAGAGTCATCGGACTGTTACGACCTCATCAACATGAGTTGATTGTGATGACTGCACATAAATCCGACGAAACTTCATATTAAACCGGCCCGACAGAATCAGGATCGTATAGAACAGGATAACAACCGAATTTTACTGCCCCCACGCGTCACGCGTTGAATACTATTCGTCGCAATTGCAGTAAATCGAGCACGGAGCACGCAACACTCTAACATTCAATGGCAAATGTAATGTTGAAATTGCGCCATGTTCGTAAATGCGCCAGACAGCTCTATCTACATATCTGCAGGCGTCACGCATCTTAAATTGTGTTTTTTAAATTGTCCATCTTTAGGAAGTTATATTTCCGGCACACACAGGTGGCTTTCAACATCTTTGCCATTTTCCGAACGCCTTTTCCGAATTGTAATGGTTTCTTAAGCGAAACACGTGATTTTGCCGGCTGTTTGTGTGCTCCCCAGCCTATTAATGTTGCATGTGTTAATGTTTATGTTGAAATGTGTCTACAGGGATTTTTTAACTGCGTTGTTGAGCCACTCATGCATATTTATCCTATCATGGTAAACTTTGTTAACATGAGACGTATTTTCAAACGCACCCATACCGAATGCAAGCATACACAATTGCGCCATGGCGCAATTAGTGTGCACACCTATTTAATGAAACATTAGTTTCATTACAAACGGTTTCATTTCATCTCACGGAAATTTGTTTACTATAAGAACGTTTATTCATTTTTTTTCATAAACTTAGTCCGAGCGTTTTGAATGGACGGATTGACGAAGTCAGAGCTCGCGCTAAGCAGAGCTTGTTGCGCAGGTCCTGACCTTCACCGTCCGGTCGGGAAATTCCAGGTATTCGGCAGGATTTAGTGGCGAAAGTTTAACGTGCCCACACAACCGGACACAGACAATATGACATCTTTTGTAAACAAAAAATCAAAAGCTTTTTATAAATTTTTGAGAAATATGGATTTAAGTGACGTCACTACACACGACTTTTACGATAAAACAAGCATATGTTTGACAAGCCGCACAAAAAAACACATTTGAAATAAAAAGCAATCTGAAGAAATGATAGCATATCAAATTGAAAGGGCTACAAAACAGCTATCTCGGTTATTGGGAAAAAAATTGGATTTTGACCCAAACAAATTCAAAATTTAGATTTTTTGGAAAAAAATATTCACAAAACCAAAGTTTTCGATGATACCCAAAAACCCGGAATATACATCATGTGACTACACATGAACAATGCCCAAACAACATTTTAAAGCGATATTGTTATTTTTGACTGACTTATTTCTCCATAAGTACGGTAGGCAAGTAGTGATGTAATATTTTAAACATGCATTTTAAGAGGGTTGATACCAGATACAGAAAAACAAATGACACTATGATGCTTCTGAGATAAAACTGGTTTGAAAACAAGTCTTTTAAGTCAAAATTTTTCTTTTTTGAAATTTGACCTCATGTGACCTGGCCTTGACCTGAAGGTGACCTTAACCGAACTTAAATGCGTTTTTAAGGTCAAATGATGATCATTAGTGAATTATACGTGTAAAATGACACATGAAACATGCTTTGTATGACTTTTTTTTAGAATAAACGGAATTTTTACCTTTTGTGACCTGACCTTGACCTTAACCTCTGCCAAAAATGTATCTCTTTGCCCATGCATGATGCTGCGCTGATATCATTAGGAGCAGCTAGAGGGATTATGGTAGCAATTCAAGTCTATGAACAGAAAGCATATGCGATAAGCGACAAAGTCTCGATTTTAACCTTTGACCTGACCTTGACCCGACATGTGACCTCAACTTAACAAAATAAAGCATGCCCTAGATGCGTCTCGTAGAGTCCTTTCGATTGCCGCCTTTCGCGACTCGCTGCGACGCTTCGTTCCGGAGATAACGAGGGGGTCATTTTTTGCCCCCGGTCAATGGTGTTCGGCTGAGACCGCAGTCAAACGCCCGCACACTTTGCGATTCGGCGTGCGGGTTTCCACTACATTGCTACGACATTCCGCGGATCAACTTAAGTTTTTGATGGAAAATCACTTCGATGCGCTGGAAATCGCGGCGATATTGCGGAAATCAGTGCGCCGAATCCACCTGGTGTGCGGCCGCCTTTACCAACTATTGTTGATCCGCGGAATGTCGAGGCGATATCGTGGATATCGCGCACCGAATGGCTCTGGTGTGCGGTAGAGCCCTTCATGGAATGGAAATTCCCATGGGAATTCCCATGGTATGAAAATGGGATGGAAATGGGAGAAACTTTTGGGGAATTCACGGAAATGGAACGGATTTGGATTGAAATGAGACTGACCATATAATTTTGTAGCACTAAAAACAGTTAAATATGCTGAATTTTGTGGAAATGGAATGGAAATGGGAACCCAAATAAAAATGGATATGGAACGGAACGGATTTGGATTTGGCTGAAGGGGATGGAATGGAATGGGAGCTGAAAACATGTCCCATGAAGAGCTCTACTCACCACTCACCATTCACCGTTTATATTTCTATGTTTTACCATGCGAAACTGTAGAACTTTTGCGATGCTTCGCGGAGCACATTAACAAATATATGCTACCTAAGACATGCAGGGAGTGAAGCGGACGGAGTGACTTATTGGATTTGTTTCCGGTAACTGATACACAATACGCTCGGTTGTTTGCTACAAAAATGAAGAGTGTCCTTACCTGCATCTTTACATACATGTAAGTGCTATCTTAGATACAGTTTCTAGACTTGGTTGGGAGCGGGTATCACATCGAGAAGAACAGCATGTCATAGAATACGACGAACATGACGTCATGGCAGCAGTGTCTCGCGTTCGGAGTGTTCCACAGGCCTCCACAGTAGAGCCTTTCATGGAATGGAAATTCCATATGGATATGGAAATAGAATAGAAATGGATGAAAATGGAACAAACTTTGGCAAATTCAATGAATTAAATGGATTTGGATTTGAATGAGACAGACCATATAATTTTTAAGCACTAAAAACAGTTAAATATGCTGAATTTGGTGGAAATGGATGGAAATGGGAGCCCAATTAAATATGAATATGTAATGGAATGGATTTGGATTTAGCTGAATGGGATGGAGTGGGATGGGGCTGAAAATATGTCTCCTGAAGAGCTCTACTCCACAGCGCATCCCCCAGCTATGATCTGCGCAGAGAATCACACAAACTATTTCTGACATATCCCCACATGCCTGGCTGACTCTTGTCATGTCCGCGCCGTTAAACGCCTACGTATCTGCACTTCAAAGCGACGCCTTGCGTGCAATTACTCTCTTAAGTGGTCTTCACACCGGCGGATATCATCTAAAATGGTGTTAACACCGGCGAATCTCGTCTTAGCTGCGCTGTCGGCGGCACGGTGCGCGTTATACATGTTACATGACGGGGATGTCCAGCTGACAGGAGGTAATGTTTTGTTTAAGCTCATGCTGTACAGGTATCATCTGTCTCAGCACAGTTTTGGTTGAGCCTTAGAGATATAAGGTTCTATGTAGCTGGTGAAGAAAACGTGAAGGGGTATACAATTCCATACATTTTCACACCAAAATATGGGACTGGTTGATGAAAGTGAACATCATCAGCCGGCGCTTCCGGATGATGTAAAATGTATTTTCTGCTTGTGATATTTTTATATAATCTTGTTTTGATCAAAATATTTGGGGAAGGTGACCTTAACCTCGATATATTAATAAAGGTTAAAATTATTGATGAAATATATTAATATTTTGGCCATAAACCCTTTTTTCAAAATTACAGATTATACGAGTTTTAGTTTTGACCAAATAATTGGGAAAGATGACCTAAGCTTTAACATGTAAGAATTTTTGAATTATTGGTGACATAAATTTATATTTCGGTAACGACCTTTTCAAAATTACATATTTATAAAGCGACTGGCCTATAAACAGTTTCCCAGCTGTGGTGGCCGGTTGTATGGCGCGGGCTTTCCTCGCAGCTTCGTCCTGCGGGGAAGAGCCTGTCCGGGAAGAGCCTGCATATATATCTGTAATTTTGGAAAAGGCCTGTGGTCGTTATACACCATTAAGTAAAGTTGGATTACGTTTTCAAAACAAAACAAAACATGAAAAAGACGCTTACGTAATATAACGTAGAACACGACTCGCTCCTGAAAGCTGCACATTGATAACGTCAGTACACCAATAAATGTGAGTGATGACTTACCATATTCTGTGTGACACGCAAGCCATATATCGACAAGTTATGTTGTGCTTCTGGCTTTCATTGATTTCCATATTCACATCGCATGCGGCAGGAGGTGGAATGTATTACCGGGAACGAGATGGCACCTGTCTCCGCCACACAATACGAGCGAGTATTTCAAATTCCTCCCAGTGTTGAAATTATAAGCAGCCAGTGTGAGTCGTCTTCTTGATCCAGCTTACAAAGGATTCAAAAGCAAGTCAACTACAGCATCAACATCCGGGATCCTAAATGCTGTTAGTGTATGTAGGTTTTGGAGCCGATTACATCTACGTAAAATAGAAAGTCATCCAAAACAACGCATAAATGACAATCATGTTTTCTAAAACTGGATAATCATTTGTGTACCGTGCATGGAGGAAGTTCTGCTTGATGGCAATTTTTGAAATTTGGGTTATAGTCCAGCAATGGCATGTTTGAGCATTGTTATAATAATAAATATGTTAAAAAGTAACCTTCTGCTCCCAGTGTTAAATTATAAGCAGCCAGTGACAGTCGCCTTCTTGATCCAGCTTACACGGGACTCTATATTAATTAATTTTGTTACCAATTTTTGAACTTAATTATTTATATAACATGAGCAGAAGGTTACTTTTTAACAAATTTGGGTTATTTCAATTTTGAATTATTGGGCTTCAGTTCAAACTTGGCTGTTAAGTATGTCACTGCGCTCAGATCCTAACTAAGCTCAGTTAGATGTATACATGACACCGTGTACTTTACTTAGGGATTGACTCCAAGAAACAATTAATCATGAACCTTTCATCATTCTAACCAATCGAATAATCTATTCACTCATGATTTGTCAAAACGTAAGGCGCAGGTATAATAGCTTACAACTTATTTGTATTACCAAGGTGGTCATTTTCTGAAAATGGTTGGGGGCTGTATTGCCTAACTTTTCACCGGGTGGTCTAAAAAAACGTGCCAAGTTTCGAGGCATACCATTTTGCGTTCGTAGTGCGTTTAACATTACACTTGGTACACATTATAAAACAATTAAGTATACGAAAAAAGCTTTTACATCAATTATACATTAAGTTTAAATGATTAAGGTATCTAAACCCATTGAAAAAAACGGATTTTGACGGGTTTTATTTCCACTCGTGAATGATCGCACCACATTCAGCACAGACTGCAATGTCCGACACTAGCGTGGATAGTCTCCATCAAAGCTTTCTCACACATATCCTTCATGACTTTGCACAGCTCCACAGACCATCCCTGCCTGTCGTCAGACCTTCTGCACACGAATCCAAGGTATTAAAATTACGCGATCACGAGGATACTATTCTCCACCTCCTCTATATTTGCCGCTGTGCGGGGCCGCCCTATACTTCCCTGCTTTTGTTCAAATGGTTCTGCTTCCTTCATCATATACTGGTGAGTTTAAACGCAGATCGCTTGCCACGAAGCCTGGGGAACTATTCGCTATTGCGATCTTTGCGCCGCACCAGATCTTGTCTCAAGAACAGTTCCATGGTGTGCCTGTGTGATTGTGACTCTGTTGTTGCATGTGGAGCATGAAGCTAACAGGGAACCAACCAGCATAATTGTGTTTTTGTTGTTGCGTGATTAAAGGGACATTCCCACCTTTTTGAAAGTTGTCATATGTAAGTCATATTATGCAAAAATCTTTAATGCAAAAAATGAATACTGCTGATCACGAATATCACATTTATTTTTTCAAAAAAAAACTCACTCTTACAAATCGAAGTTATATTATCTGGTCTGGTCACTGGTGACGTCATAGCAAAGAAAAACGAAGGAAGTTTGGGCATCGGAAAAACTTTCACTCTGTTAATTGCTGCCAATATGTCTGCCCAAAGTCGACTACAATGCAAATATGCTAGACAGAGAAGACGTCATCAGTCACTAAGCCCTAAATACCAATACACTAAAGTTTTTTTTTTTGACAGATGTAACAGTGAAACTCGAATATCTTCTTAATTAGACAATTTTGGTTGTTTTAACTGATGCCATAGGTACCTACCTACTTATTTTCAGAGCCCTGCACGTAAAATGGCTATCTCAACTCAAACCTAATGTTAATGTGGGTCAAGTGCATGCTCTTCATTCCTTTAGCTGAAGTAACATTATATTCTGAAGACCATCTTTGTCGACGATTTTTCATGGCTGAATTTTAAAAAGTCGCAAAAAAAGTTATTTTTTAAGCGCTTGCAAAATACGTCATTGGTTCAATACCCTTTGTCGGATTGGCACAAATATTTTGTGTTTGTTGTTTGCTTAACGCAGAATCAATTATGTGATATGTACTAATTCCCATATATTGTCAAAAACAATTGGAATCCTTGAAACTCGGCGCATTTTTTAGGGGGAGGGGGCCGCCTGGTTGATTCTAATTACATTCTGACCATGCAGCGCTGATGTTTAAGTGGGAACTCATTTAAAGGTTCAGAGTCCAACCAAAAAGTATACAAATCGACACCGGTGTGCAATGGTGACTTACACCAGTCGGAATATCTGCATTCGCCCATGCTTTGAAAATGTTTTAGGTGACAGTGCCATCGTGTGTTTGTAATTCGTATTACTGACTTAAACCCATTTATTATCTGTATTTACCATCTTCAGTTAAGATCTGATTTTTTAGGACCTTACTCGCTGTGTATGTTTCATGATTTCACACTCGTCCCTTTCCATCCCGGTTGGTCACCTCGAGTTCATTTCCAAAATACAGCCCAGTATCGTTCTCTCCTTTCACGTCTGTATTTTCTATGTTATATGCACATCACACGATTCCCACAAAGTGATATGTCAGTCTCAACAAAACACGAGCACATGGCTAACACTTAACATAACACGATAGGCATACGCGAGCAAAACGAACACACGAAACTCTTCGCTCGAACACGCTTCTGCCGCGTCTATCTCAGTATACCTTCGATATGGCAGCTTCTTATCAGACTCGTACCCCAGATCCATGCAGTGGATGATGTCAGTGTTGAGGGACTACAGTACGCAGTACGGCCTCACTGGTCTCTTGCGATAACAACGTCATGATAGTATTATTTCGTCCAGATATACAATTTTTATAATAAATAATAAATAGTAAATTAAAGATCAAGTTTCAAGTAACAAAGAGCAAAGTTTTTGCATATGTGGTTGAGCAATTTGCAAAATCAGATGCAAAGTAGGTATATCGGATATCAACAATTTGGTTTGATAAATACACCTTTCCCAGCATACGCTAGGTTGCGTATCGTGTCAAAACGTATAATTTAAGGCCGAGCAGCACGGTAAACTTAACACCAACCAAGCACGGCACTCAGAGATAAATAATATCGTCTCATGAACAAATACTGCTCAAAATGGCAACGCATTATGGCCATGGCCAATGTCCATTGTGCAAATTCAGACGCCGAGATCGAAATCTCATCTCTCGGAAAAATGTGTTGAGCACGCTTCTCAGTAGCTTTGCACGCTTCCGTAACCAACGGTATGAATGAACTCCGCCAACAACAAATACAGAGGTCTTCTTGATTGACAACTCGAGCAGGCTAGCTCGTAAAAACCGAAAATAGCGTACATCCTGGGCTGCACATGAACAACTGAACAGTGAACATCCTGGGCTGCACATGAACATCTGAACAGTGAACACCCCGGGCTGAACACGAACATGGAGTGGACGCACGTTCTAGAGTCGCGCGTCGCCTCCCAGAGAAGCCGTGGGGCCGCCGTCGGTCCTCCTCACACCACTCTCACACCAATAAGCTCGGTTATTGCCTGGTGGCCAGCTGACTCAGTTCTCACCCGTCTGTCCCTCTAACCGCACTCTGACGTCACACTGACGTCACGCGCACCATCGCACAGCCATAGCTCCGTACCAGCGTCCAGTACCAGCGTCCTAGTGCCTGTACCAGCGAGCACCACCGCCACT
This sequence comes from Balanus glandula, assembly GCA_030265075.1. NCBI lineage: Eukaryota > Metazoa > Arthropoda > Thecostraca > Balanomorpha > Balanidae > Balanus > Balanus glandula. The sequence continues at coordinate 15,449 of JARBER010127700.1, forward strand.
GGTCAGTGTGTAACTGTGGCGTAGCACCCGAGTCGAAGTTTTAGTAACAGCAGAGGACTTGAACTAGCGTCCAGTGCTGCGACCAGTGTACTTGTGGCTTAGCATCATTGCCGCAGAACCTGGACTAGCGTAGTACCAGGACACGCGTGCCTGTACCATTAGCCAGTACCAGGACAGAGTACCTGAACTAGCATCGTGCCCGCATCGTACCGGTACCTCGCCGGCAGCGAGCTCGGTACACCCCTACCGCCGCAGGCCAGCGTACAGGTACGGGTTCGCCAGGTACGGGTACAGCGCGAGCGAGGAGGGTACCAGGCTGGGTGCCAGGCTGTGCGGCAGGCTGGGCGCCAGGCTCGGCTTGGCGTACGGATGGTAGCGCCCGGGAACGAGCGAGGCCAACGGCGACAGTGACGACGCCACACTGTAGGGGGCGCGCTGGAGCATCAGGTTCGGTATAGAGGGCAGCATCGGCGCGTCGGCCGCCGTGTGGCCTCGCAGGTGCTGCATCAGCTCGTCGCTGCTGTTGAAGCGCTTGCCGCAGTAGCTGCCGGCCTCGGACCAGTTGCAGCAGTACGGCTGGAGACCGCCCACGAGTCCCGGCGGCGGGTAGAACCCGAGGCCGAGCGGAGACGGAGCACCGGCGAGCGGAGACATGGTCTTGCAGTGCAGGCAGCCGCTCGGGCAGAGTCCCGGCAGGCAGCCCTTGCAGAGCGGGTCGCGGCAGGCAGACGGGGGTAACCCCGACCGCAGGTACAGCGCGTCCAGCGGCGAGCCGAGCCCGTACGGCGAGAGGTACGACGTCGCCGGCTTCGGCGACTCCTTCTCGGACGGTGACGTAGCCGGTGATGACGTCACCACGGCGGCGACGGCCGGACGGGGGGAACCCGCCTTGCTGGCCGGCGATCGCGACTTACTCCGCTCCCTCGCCGGACTCGTCACCGACTCGTACGGCTTGAAGCTGACTTTGGAGCGCGACGCGGACTGCTGTGAGGACTGTGAGGACTGTGCGGAGGACTGGGAGGAGGAGTGGGAGGACGTCGGAGGAGTGCGTCGCGAGGTTGTCCTCCCCTCCGACCCCCGGGAGGTGGTGGAGCCGGGGGAGGACACTGGTGAGGAGGACTTGGCGTTGGAGTCCTCCTTCGAAGGCTTGGTGGCGGCGGCGAGACGAGACGACTGGTCCATGCCGATGTTGGAGCAGGTCTTGGCCAGCAGACTCAGTGGAGACTCCTTGCTCTCCTGTAAAGAGGGAGAAACATGGTTAGTAACATTCATCTGTGGGTTCAAAGCACAAAGATGACTATTTCGGGATTTCGGGTGCTCTGTTCAGTGTAAAGGCATCATAAAGTTATGTAGACAATTTGATGATAATATCGTCTCTCTCAATTACGAGACACAAATGCAAATGTGTACAAAGGTCGAGAGCTAGCACGCTGAGAGCTAGTCGTAAGTGCTGTAGAGTTCAACACCAGCAGTTTGTTGATGTTCCAAACATAGCTCATGAAAGTAGGTCTTTTACATGATGCAATACTGTAATGAGCTCACAATTTATGGAACCAATGCAAATGGCTGCTCCAGGCGGAACCATGTTATTACATCAATCGTTTTGATTTAACAGCACTTTCTTCTACCTGGCGCTTTCACTGACATTGCCGTGTCAAATTATGCCCAGAAAATGATTATGATTGGGGCTTTGACCGCTGCAATAATTGAGTCGTATGTAGCGTAGTATCATGTCAAGAAAGCGAATAACTTAATTTACTTTCACCGCCGGAGTGATCAAAGTACTTTCCTGCAGTCTACAGGTATGTAAGTCACAGTATTATTTTTAGGCGTTTGCATTTGATTTCCATTGTTGCAAGCTGAACCACATTAAGCAATAAATCAAACGAAGTTAAAACCCTGTATGGTATGCATACCGCCAGAACAAAGATCGAGTCATTGACCTATGATCAGTGCAACAACGTTATAAGTTCACTTAGTTTGACAATAATCCAAACGTGGGAAAACTGATAGATTGGTTAAGTCGCAGTGATGATGCAATCTTATTCAGCAGCTAGCTAGACGAGACACAATTGTTTAGGAGATTCTTTTGTCGGAAACCCCGCTCACACACCAAACATGGCGAGCTGCTGCCTGCTGTTACATTACCCTGTAAACTCTGATCGTTTTAGCGCGAATTCACCCTCGTCACAAAGACCATTTCGGCGCAAGAGCGCCGCACTGCCGTGTTATTAGTCGCCCCTCACACTACAAATCACTGGATCATGCACCAGCACACCGTGTCAACAAATCAGATCATCCCCCCACCCCTGTGCCCCCCCCCCGCGTGCCAGGGTCAGTGATCCGAGCCCTCGTGCGGAGAGCTCT
>JARBER010127701.1:0-11059 GCA_030265075.1 Balanus glandula
CCCGGGGGGGGGGGGGGCGGTTTTACGCCCCCCCCCCCCCCGTCGGTTCTAAGTTGGCTCAGACCCCCGTCGGTGCGAGGGTTAAAGTCCGGATCAGACATAACACTTTTAAGCGACAGCAGCAGCCTGTTCTTGGACGCCTGTGAATCTTTGTCAATCATTCACCAGCGGTAATTTTCAGTGATTTAATCATTATTGAATCATTCATGTTTGCTGGTGAATCCTGATTGAATCATTCATACACATTTAAATCATTTCAAGTCTGGTACTGACATACAAATGTGAGGTCCTTTGAATAAATGAAACACCCACTAAGGATTCACCCCGATCAGGGGTCATAACCCTCGCACTGTAAAGGGTTTATTTCCGCCGCCCCTCAGGCTTTTTTCTCAGATAGAGAAAAAAAGTCGGCACTTTGCGCCGCCGGGTTTGCCAAAAACTTTGAGAAAAAAATATATCAGGTCATTTCAGGTCAGTTCACCAGACCAGGTCAAATGACCCCACCACCAAAAAAGGTAGCAGTTGTACCAAAACCAAGTTATTCACTGATCAATTTAAAACTTACAGGATGTCATAAGGGCATCATAAATTACAATTCTTATCCATCGGATTTTTTATATCGGTGACCTAGGATCAGGTCAATTTTATGACCTCCCATTATAAGTCAATGAGGAAATATTAAAATGCTTCCCATTGCAAGGATATGCACGATATAAGTCCAATTAATTCTCAATCATGTTATTATCGGCTATTCTTCATGATCCAAGTGTAAGTTTTGTTCCGTGATCTCTATGGTTTCATTTGAGGGCACCAGAGGTCACCATCACTTATTTGGCAATATGTCGCGACTCGCGACATAATCAAGTTAGATAAGTACAAATGACGTCAATGGTCTTATCTTGTTGAGATGCGTCTCTCTTTTGCAACATGAACTTCTTGGGTCACTACTTGACCTTGACCTGACTTGACCTGAGGTCAAATTTTCAAAATGACATGGCGAGACTAACGAGTATACCAATTGAAGCGCCTCCTTGACGAGAATAACACGATGCTGTAACCAGTATGCCCGTGTCGACTTTAGGTAAAAAGTTATTAGCGAGCAAGTATTTTGATAGAAAACAGCATTTGTGGCATTTATGACCAATGCAGCCACAAATATTGACCTGAGGTCAAATCTGAGATGACCCTGCAGATCGAAAATTCAAAAAGCTGGGAGTTGCTTTTTTTGTATCTAGCTAGTATGCTTGTCGAGATATATGGAATCGTTTGGAGCAAATTCATAAAACATGAAAAAACTGGAAAATTTGACCTTTGATGACCTCTGGTCACCTCAATTATGACGTGATCTTAAGAAAGACAAAACACTTTTCGTAGAGCTTGTATCAAGCTATCTAACGCCGTTTACCGCTGGTCGCTACGTAGTGTAGTTTTCGAGATATCGGGGGGGGGGGGGGGGTTATCACCCCTCTGCAGTTTGTGTTCGGCACTAAACGTCTGCAGTGCGCGGGATAACGTAAGAGCCCCACCAAAACAAAAACGTACCGGATTCGGCCCATTATAGTTCATGAATGGTATATTTTCAAACACTTTTTCTTTTATAATCATTTATTTTTGCGAAATAAGACCATTCGTACCCTGTTTCAAAGGAACACACGCGGCCAAGGGCAAGTTCGGAAATTCAAGGGGCAATTATCCCGTTAACACTTCCCGCTGGGTACGCCTATGATGGCAGGCCAAATGTTGGTGTTAACATCTTCAGCGTCCTATTTTTATAATGCAGCACGCCGCAAATCATTGACAGGGAGGGTAGGTGCACCATACGGCCCTGGGTGCACCAACAGATCGTGTATTCAATATAGCGGTACGTTGCCATTAACAGCTGAGTGGGCCGGTCAGCAGCGCGCGGTCAGGCCGGCCGGAGGGACCGGCTGGAGGTGTCCACAGCTCACGGCGACATTACCGGCGACCGAAGCGCATCCTGCGGACGGTCTGCAGACTGCTGTCGGGGCGCAGCTGTGCCGCGTGGGCCTCCACCCCGCTGCTGTGGAACAGCGGCAGTCTCCTGAACAGCGCCAGCGTCCTCTTAACGGCGGCGTGCGGCGCTGCCTGCTGCCAGCCGGGCCACTGAGGCAGCCTCTGAGGCGGCTCTGGCAGGCGCTGGTGCCGCCAGACGACCGGAGCGGCCGGCAGAGCGGCCCGAGACCACGGCACGTGCCGGGAGTGCGGCACGCCAGTCGACATCAGACGCAGCGCGCCCACGGCCGCTGCACACCTGCAACACAGCCGGCCAGAACACATTATAGCCGTACACTGGGGCGCCAAATTAGGCTGTGCAAATTACAGCCTGATAAGAGGTACAGGTAGAGGCTATAGTATTGTAATAGTAAACATAGGGTCGCGCCGTCCATGCCTCCAGGCATGGAGGTCAGAGGTCACAGCTGTGTGGCGCTGGAACGGTCTCTGGCCGTAGCGTGGGGCGGTGCTGGCGTCGGTCTGGACCGGACGGTATGGGCGGGGAACCACCTGTATGTATTTACACAGGCAGCTGTGACCAGTCTATACCGAACTATTCAGACAACTAGGCCGGGAGACATCGCAAAAAGAATTTACAGCTGGTTCATATCAAACACCAACAATAAGGATAGTGCTAAGATTTACAAGGATGTGACAATGTGACCGTCTGCTCCCACAGCCCGCTGTCTCCACCACTGCACTGTGCGGCGCAGCATTTCTGCTGTGTGGCGCAGCATTCGCGCTGTGCAGTGTGCCTCGCAGCCTCAGTGCTGTGCGGTGCAGCATCCGTGTTGTGCGGTGCAGCATCTGTGCTGTGCGGCGCAGCATCCCCGCGGACCGACTGGAACCAGCACGACGCGGACCGACTGACGGCGCGGCGGCCTCAGTCAACTCATTGTTTGGACTTAGGACCCCGGGCCTGGGTGGCGTTAGCTGCCAAGATCCCGTGGTGTTGCCGACCCAATCGCGCGACGCTAGGATACAGTAAAGCGCATGTGACTGGCTAAAATAGAGTATTTGTCACATTCACAAACTGTTTCACCCGTGCAGCCTTTGTACGGATTGTTGCTAAAATTTACTTTTGGACATATGACACGCGCCTCGTGTCACGTTTCACAACGAGTGATATGTCACCGTGAGACCCTCAGCGAGCTCTATTGGTAGTGATATGTCACTGTGAGACGCTCAGTGAGCTCTGTTGGTATTTGTTTTCCCTTGCTAGCTCAATTATCACAGGCCACAGATGACGAAATAGTCAGGGGATTATTCTCTTGGGTTATCAATAATCACAGGCCGTAAACAACATAATATTTAAGAGATTATTCCAGTTGATAAACATGGCAGTTGTTGTTGATACAAATCTACCTGCATAAATGTTGCTTTTTGCCCCCTATACTATTTGATATTTCGTTTTTGTATTACATCGTGTTAAGATAAAGGAAATCCCGTTATATTTTTCCAAATCAGTCGAGTAGATCACATCATAGGAGTTGTTGGGGGGGGGGGCTGTAAAAGAACCCCTTGCCACTTACAAGGGTAGCCAGTAGCCTGCCACGAATAGGGTAAATATATTGTCATTGTCGATACGAGTTTATTTATGACCTCTGGAGACAACAATAGTGACCTGAGGCGAAATCTGAGACTATGGCGCAGATTGAAAATTTAAATAGCTAGCGATTGCTTTTTTCCGTTTGTTTCTAGCTAGTATAGTTTTTGAGTTATGTGGAATTGTCTGGAGCAAAGCAATACAACTAGAAAATTTGACCTTTGGTGACCTCTGGTGACCCTAATTTTAGCATAAGCGAAAAATTACCTGACATAGTTTCAAAATGTTTTTTGACGAGCTTTCGAACGCTGTATTTTGTTTTGGCTTACGTTTAATGAGAGCGGAGGAAGAGGGGGGGGGGGGCGTAAAAGGACCCCCGGCACGACGAAGGTGGCGCCGAGCACCGGCACGGCGCGGGTTAAATCTCATGAACTCTCATCATCCCCAGGAACAACTCACTAAGAAACACACAGGCAATACTTCTAGCATTTCTAGCATTTTCTAGTTTCTAGCATCTCTGGACACGTTGATTACTGTATACCTATACATCCGGCAAGTACACCACAGAACCTTACTTTAAGCCTATAGCTGCTCAGTGCTCATATTATACTGCACTACACATCAGCACACCCTATGAGCACAAAGAAAGCAGTTCTCAACTCAGAAATTGAAAAGGCTATACGGAACGCAGTATTGACATAATTTTCAACTCTTCCCACGAAACGGCTACCCGGCTGATATAATCAAACGCACAATTAAAAACAACAGGTACTCGAAAAAGCACGGCCCAAGAGATAACACCGGCAAAAGTACTATCCAAATTAACATGCGTCTCCCATACGTGAACGACCCAATAGTCCGTCGAGAAAATGGTATTCTACGCAACTCAAAAACCTCTATCAAACCCGTCCGGTTAAATGACAACTGTTTTAAGAAAAAACTAGTTTCATCGGCCCTAGTCAATCCTCCATGTCGTAAACACTGTTAAACTTGCGTTTAACACTGTAGGCAATAAACACCGTTACACTTGCGAGAACGGCCTCAAAATTAAATGCAACACAAGAAATGTGGTTTATCAAATTATCTGTAAGATTTGTGAAAAGACGCGGCGAGATAAATGTGATGTGGGTGAGAGCACTCGACCATTGCGCTACAGATTCAATTAGCACCTGAGTGACACACGCCTACATAAGATATTGACACAACGCTGGGCTAACACATCTTATGGTGTCATTCGGACCTCACAAACACCGAAATCAACAATTCGTTCAATATCAAACTTCTCGACATCGGCAAAGATTGAGCGGACGTAAAAATAAAAGAATCCATACGTATAAGTGATATGAAGCCCATCCTAAACTTAATGACGAGCTCTTGCCTCCCTCCCCCCCCCCCCGCCACATGATAGATGCAGCTCGCAGAACAGTGAGCTTGAACATATATTGTGGCTTTGTATGACTTCATTAATTCTATGGTGATGCTCTGGAGCGCTATATGAAGATTTTAAAGTGATATGACTTGGCCACCTATCTGTGGATTGCTATGAAACACCTCTATAAGTATACCGTGTGACCGTGTGAAGCACTGATAAATGTGAAATGTGTATGCATGCGTATATGACCGTGTATTATGCGAGATTGACTATGATAACTCCTCTTTACATGACAATATATTCATAAATCAACACAAATAGTTGTGTTAAATCATCTGGTGTTCACTTTCACATCATCTGGTGTTCACTTTCTGATCACTTTCCAGTATTTGCATCGTTTTCTTTTAGCCCGTGTGGCTATCATAAAGCAGAGTAAAAGAAAGTCTTTGATTCCAACAAATTTAAGGATTTAAATGAATTCATTGAAGTTAAGCTTGCAAACTTCATTCAATCTATTAGAGATCCTAACCTAGCATGCGACCTCTTGCTAGACACATTTACCCAAGGTCTCAAAAACATACAATCCAAGCCGTAGAAATCCTCTTATGAAACCTTGGGTTACCCCCAGTATTTAATGCTACATTAATCGCAAAAATAAGCTATACCAAAAGTTTATTAGAAGTCCTAGTTTGCTATATGCAAATGAGTACAAACGTTCTAGAAATGTTCTTGCCAATTTGCTGAGGGAGGCAAAAAGTTTTTTTCAGAAATCATTTCATGGAAATAGAGATAACGGAAAAAAGCTTGGAGGGTGCTCAAAGAAGCACTGAACTCCAATAAGTCGCCAACTAATCTCCCAGATTCATTTGTTGAAGATAATTATAACACGTACTTAAATAAGGATGTATCTAATCGTTTCACTGATTTTTTTGTGTCAGTGGGACAAATACTAGAAGATAATATGCCACCCTCTGACATCAACCCATTGGCTTATCTTAAAGCTGTTAATTACCCTATTTTTGATCAACCTCTTTCTACTAATTCGAATGAAATTGAGGAGATTATTAAAACATTGAACCCTGTGTGAGGTGGGATAGATGAGATTAGTACTTACATCATTTGAGAATTTATAAAAGTTGCCTTTATCACCTTGCCTATTTTTATCAATCTTTGCTTGCAAACTGCGACCTTCCCTGATCGCTTAAAAATTGCACCTGTTCCAACTTTTAAGTCAGGTGATAAAACTAAGTTTACCAATCATCGTCCAATTTCTCTTCTACCTGTTTTCGCTAAAATACTTGAAAACCTCTTGCACATTAACTTAACTTCTTTTTGTTGAAACCAATAGCATTCTTAGTGATTATCAATTCGGGTTTAGAAAAAAACGTGGAACATCAAGCCAATAACTCTTATTGTTGAAGACGTCCCGAGCACACTTGCAAATGATGGCAAGGTGCTTGGTCTGTTCTTGGACCTTAAAAAAGCTTTCGATACAGTAAATATAACCATTCTTATCAGTAAATTAAATTGAATGGGTATATGGGGAGATATGCTTAGTATTATAAAACCTTATTTCAAAAATAGAAGACAGCGAGCAGAAGTTAATGGGTGTACTTCCGAATATAGGGAAATTAAACTTGGCGTCCAACAGGGTTCAATCTTAGGTTTTGTTCTTTCTTCTCTATATCAATGACCTTGTTAACATTTCTAATGAAGTAAGTTTTTTTTCAGTTCGCAGACGATACTGCATACATCATGGAAGGTGATAACTATGAACATTTTTAAATTTCAATCCAAAGTAACACCTTTATCCCTAAATTAACTGGTTGGTTTTTGTGTAATAGATTATCACTAAGCCCTGTAAAAACATTCATTCATCAGGATATGAATATTGTACTTAATAATGTTAAGATTAAGAGGCAATTTTTATTCAAGTACTTAGGGGGGTAGCCCATGATGAAAATCTGTGGGATGCCCATATCAACAATATATGAATTATAATATTGAGTAGAAATATCGGTGTCATCATGACTCCGTTCATGTCTCCGTCCGTTCATGTCTTTCTCCCAAGGAGCTTATATTATACTTTTATGCACGAGTGGCATTAAAGATTCTGTTTATCAACGAGCCGAAGGCGAGTTGATAAACTTAATATTTAATGCCGCGAGTGCATAAAATAATTTAGTGCATGGCCGATGACTAGCTGTTTAGTAGACAAGTACGTTTTTTTGAGAGCTCAATGCAGCAGTCCATAATCACTTCCGGCGGTGCATTAACAAATCTGTTTATGGACTGCAGAAATTTAGCACGCGGCCAATGAATAATCTGCTTTCGGCCGTGCACTAATGTTCTTTTATCGAACGAATAACATATTAGGTTATCTGAGGTCAGTGACCTCGGTTGACCTGTGTGACAATGTAACTCCGAATAAGTATTGATGAACATATTACATCGGCTTTCTATTCAGTATTGGTAACGCAAAAGATGTCGCAAGGTGAAATATTAGATTCGTGGAGCTCAACATATTTAGGGGTTGGTTTGATAAATATATTTTTATTTGCAGCGTATTCTATAATAAATTTGTTACATATATACATATTATAAATTGTGAAAATTTCTCAATCATGACACTGATACATGTTGATACGATACGAATATGTGTAACATAAGTACCTATTTTGAACCGAATAATGCTGCAAATAATAATAATGCTAACAAATATCGGTTTATGCAAAGGTTGAAAAATATAATAATGCTAACAAATATCGGGGTATCAAATAAACGACTAAATATTTGGAGCCCTGTATATATTTGTAGTCTGCTAGAATTGCCTTTCTTTTCCGAATGATCATTAGCAAAGCCTGTTTTAATAATATTTTAGGAACATATTAGCCGCTTTCACATCGTCTTTTTTCGTTGATTTGGTACCAAGCTAGGTACACAAAGTTTAATAAATGTTTTTGAAACGTTTGAAATGTTTTGGTGATTCATCGGAAAACCACTAAGAACTTAGCTATTTGAGATACATTGTGTCAAAGAATGTCATTCTTTTTTATTTTTCAGAATAATAAAAACGTTGACTTATTGTAAGAATAAAGTACATTTTAGCTAAGAAGAAGCAGTATTTGTATATTTGTTTTTAAGAAAGTAGCGCACCTGGTGCACTTATACAAACAAAAGCTCAACGCAACGTTTAAATTCGCAGTAGTTACTGCTTGCGACTTCAAATGACGTTTTAAAACGTATTTCTGTTGATATTTACATACTATATTTGTATTTAAGATAGAAATTACTTAATTTGAACTAAATTAAATACAAAAAAGTAATTAAGTATCTAATCCATGCATCTATATAAATGTTACCGGCAATCATAAATAAATATGATGCCATTGATCACTAACACGAACTACAAAGCAGCATTAGCACTAAAATAACTTCAAAATCTCTTAAAAGTATGAAAAGATATGGCATTATCCATTTCATGACCTTTTAATGCTATGTTCACCTTCAAATGACGAGAAAAATGTTGTATTGTTTGTTTTTTCTCATCTATGGCCTTTAACACTACCCAGTTAGCTGAATTATTAGTAAAGGAATCTTGAGCTGAATGTGCCACGCCGTCAGCTGATTATATAAAATGACTTCCCGGGGATAGTCGCCTACGGGAGGGTCCAAAGTTCATATGGTAGCACGGCGTACGTTTCCGAGCCGCCCATAGGGTTTAATGTTATAAAGACGTTTTTCGGGCTCACGGCTTTGTTTACCTGCAACATATGCAACAATGAAACAAGTTACAACATGTTTCTTTCGATTTCCGGGTTCAAAAGTGGTCGCCGAGAGGTTCGTTTTCGAGTTATTAACTAAAGTGTTGTAGCGTGTACCCGTATTTTCCCGTTTCAGTGAAGTTAAGGTCGCCTCAATCTGGCTGGTAAAAGGAAATACACACATGATGCTGCCATATTCCCTAGATCAGTGGTATTTCCCAAAACTTTGGACTACCCAGTATTACATTGCCCTGGATCAATGCAGTCTAAGGTCTCGGGTATTTCATATGTTTCACCTAAGTGTGAGTGGCCTGTGAGTGGCCAGTGAGTGGCCTGTGAGCGGCATGTAAGCGGCATGTAAGCGGCATGTGAGCGGCACGTGAGTGGCATGTGAGTGGCCTAAACCTGTGTCATTGTACAATGACGGCCGATCAAGGTGTCAACGCGTTTTTTTCTCAATAAAAGTACAAAAGTGCTTCAAGGCTTTGCTCGGTGGCAGATGGATGCGGGTGGACGGACCAACTAATCATTTAAGTCGTGGGTCGTCGAAGGCTAGTACAAATACTGGGCATGGACTAGTAAAGCGAGCAGTGGCTAGTAAAGCGGTGCTTATCTTACCAGGCAGAGGCTACTACCGGCCTAGTTCATTTACTACCCACCCTGCTTAAAGGCTTGTTACAGCATTGTTTTCTGACAAGGTGCGTGTAAATGTATGAGGGCAAAACACGGTGATGCTCATAATTAACAAGGCGTGGGCTTGTAGAACAAGCTTGTTATACCGCAATGAGCCAGAAATAAGTCTCCATGACTAGTCGCTCCATGCTCATTTTTGCGCTGAGATTCACCTAACAAGGGGCTTGTAGTTTTTTTACAGTGTATGTGCCATCGCACTATTTACCGAAACAAAGTTGGTAACAGCTCATATTTTAAGGCAACATTGCGTTGACGGCACCTTGCAGTATTGTAAGATACTGAGCCACAATTTCGGGAGCATGAACTGACATGAAATGTGATTCTTATCATGTATACAGCAATGCCCTATCGTCACTATCACAAGTGTTACGTGACTTCAGAAACTGGCACATTTTTTCTGCCGTACCCTGTATTTTTTCCGAGCAATATTGTATTTCGTTTGCTATTCGCTTTAAAAAAACTTGTCAAATTCTGACCTTTAAATATTTTTACCTTGAACCCGCTAAGTGATATGAATCGCAAAATGCACTTTAAAAAATAATATACATGGCCCGATGTCATTTTTCGATCGATTGTGGGACTTAACGCCTTCAGGAATCGGTCTCCGTTTGAGTCATTGCCAGTTTCTTTAATGACAAAAGTAAGGGAAGATGCCTAATTAGCGACCCTCTTAGCAGGGGTGGCCGTAGCTCTGATTGCGTCAGTGTTATAGCTAAACAACAATAATAGTCTGATAAGACACAGCATTGTTCTACAGGGTGGCCCAGATAAACTGTAACTCAGGAAAGTTGCATATAACTATACATGCACATTGCACAGTGCACATTCTTCTATATCCCAAACGACTTATCGAGATTTGCAGCTTTGTGGAGCCTTGCAAAAATCTCAAAACGAGAAATCCTCCCCTTTTGTGACCGGACCCTGGTAGGCAATAGGTCTCTGGACAGTGGAAAGTGGAAACCTCCATTATCATTTTATCAACTGGAACAGGTAACTAAAATGATACATTTTTGTTCAAGGATGAGCATCACACCAGAAAGGGTGTGATTTTTTTTTCAGTATCTAAAATGTTACATTTCTGTTCGAGGATGAGCAGCACACCAAAAAGTGACGCATTTTAAATTTATAACAGGGATTAAAATAAAGGTATATCCACTTTTCTAGATCTGGTACCGTTGTCATCGGAAATCCATTGAACATCATCTGCTCCACACCAACACAATGCACATTTTGTATCCCCGTCGCTAAAAGGGAACACAGAAGGCGAAGAGGCCTTTCTCAATGATGGTGTATTCTCTGTTTAGCATATTTGTATTGTAGTTGACTTGGGCGGCAATATTGGAAGCAATTAGCAGAGTGAAAGTGTTATCCACTACCCGAAATTCCTCGGTTTTTCATTGCTATGACGTCACCAGACCAGATAGTATAACTTTGATTTGTAGGAATTCGAGTGTTTTTGTTTATATATTCATGGTCGAGTCCAATGATTAACGTTCGTCATGGACGAGACGCGTAGCGTCTAGTCCATGACAAACGTTTAGCATTGGAAGAGCCCATGAATTTATTTATCGTGCAACTCAACAATCAACTTCAGTTTTTGCCATGTTTTCAGCGTAAAATAATTGAAAGGCTTACAAAATACTTTGAGGTTATTGACCTGACCATGATCAC
>JARBER010127812.1:0-11059 GCA_030265075.1 Balanus glandula
TTTGATGACCTCTAGTGACCTAAATTTTGACCTGAGCGATTTTTTTCCTGAAATAGTTTCAAAATGGTTTTTGACGAACTTTCGAACGCCGTATTTGGTTTTGGCTTACGTTTATTGGGAGCGGAGTTAGAGGGGGCTGTAAAAGGACCCCCGGCACAAGGAAGGTGGCGCGAAGCACCGGCACGGCGCGGGTTAATACAAATTATTATCTTATTTTAGAAAATTGTCATTACAACACAGAAACTCACGACAGGAGGTCGTAAAACACGACAGGCCGTAATATCTTGAATCATGTTTGACCTATTACGAAGAAATACAGCACTGAAACAGGAATAAACGGGCGTTCTAGCATCGCATTCCTTTTCAAGCGCCGAATTTTTTAGACGAAAAGTAAAATATATTTGTTTGTAGCCTTTTCACCGTGGAAACTTGCCAAATTGCAGGAAACTTGCAGTTTATCATTTCATCAGCATCAGCCCTGGGTAATTATCAGCTGATTGCTGTTAATTTAAAGAGTGCTTGTACCGACATCGCTCATATGAGGTTTTTGACACTGGCTTATCAGACTTTTGTATAACCTGTCAACACAGTTAAGCCATTTTTGTAATTAAAAAAGATCAGAGACGCTACTTTTAACCAGACATGTGTGTGGATCCCGATGTTGGATCTATGATCCCAATGGATCGCACGAATAAATCCAGACATGGATCTGTTTTCCTAGAGGATCCCACGACTAAATTAGAAGATGAATTCATGATCCCGTTCGATCTCACGATAAATATTCGATGAATGTATGATCCCAATGGCTTCCAGAGCAAAAATAATCAATGGATCTATGGTCCCATCGAATATCGCGACAGTAAGCCATGGAGTAATTTCCCTCTTGGATCTCACAACGGCTTTCACAAGAATGCACATGTTCATATTAACTACAAACTGACATTTTGTATTCTTCATCTCATCAGACTGCCATGCTGGATCTTTAAACATAAATAATCAGAATATGACTGTAGCATGATGTTATGGCTGCACAAAACTTTGCTACTAACACAAACTTGTAATAACTCGAACAAAAACAGGAGCTATTTGAATGCAGGAACAATATAGAAAATTAAAATATCGGTATGCTTCTTCCAAAAATGTGTACCTAGTGGCTTGTATCCACATTCCACATGGATTTGTGTCATCTCACCTTAAACTGATTGATAGCAACCGTATGTTAAAATAATAAAACATTTCAGCCCAAAGAAGTCAGTAATGTTATGCATAGCCAATACTAAGTCACAATTTTCACAACATAAATATACGAACCACAATTTTAATATGTTAGAATCACATTATAATACAATTTCCAAACACAGCATTCTGGAAGCAAACAATATTGAGGGTGATGAAAAAAGAATAATTGTTTTGGATACATATAATATTTTGGAATACGTCAATCAGCGCCAATTAGCTTTAATGTAAAAATAAACCTATCAAGCAGATTTATCAGCGATAAATATACCTATATGTATGTAATTTATACCCTTTTATGATACTATTTTCTAATGAGAGGCAAAGTATCCTAAAAATAAGATACAATTGGAATGACGTCATTTAAAAATAACATCAAAGGCAGAAATAGGTTGTTTCAATTGTAGCGCGGTGAAGACAAATTTACGGAACGAAATCACTAAAAAACGTTGTGTGACGTCATAAAATATGACAATATAATTGGCTGCCGGTCACAGCTTATGGCTGTGATAATATCTGCTACTTCAGTGGCTGAGCTATCAATCCAATGACATCATTACATGGCATTGGATCTGTAAATAACGATTTACCTACCTCGGATAATGACTGTATGGCCTAGATAAAGGATGTGCTTGTGATGACTAATGTAGACATTGATCTGTTATCTCTTAATGTAACATTTTACATCATATTGACATGATATTCTTGCATAATTACACTTGTGACAATTATGCGTGATATATTTTCTATAGGAATGAAAGAAGATATTTAATTAATATATAGCTTTGTTTATGCTCCAGCTCTATCTATGCACTTAGCAATAGGAACAGCATACTCAGCTTGTTGTTATATGTGCTGCCTACTGGGCAATACCAAGTTATATGCGTGACGGACTGGCACCCGTCTCTATTGGGAATGGCCCAGAGAGGGTAATTCACTGTCATGGTGGAGCGTGTGTTAGCGGATTCACGATTACTTGCCACCGCCACTGGCACCGCCCGTAAGATAAACGCTCGTGTGTACAGCAGCGGTGGCTCATTTCCAAGGCTGCATAACGACAGGTCTTTGTCATGCATATCATAATGGATGTTTGGGGGGCATCATTTGTACGTGATTGATTTGGTAGAGTCCTTCACTAATTGATCTGGCATTGTCTAAAATGATGTTGTGTAGAGTTTTGACCACTTCGGTCAAGTGTAAGGTGAGCGACCTTAGTGACGTCACTGCACACAATTTTGAAGAAAAAACTGCTGACCTTTATCCGTACACATACCGTATAACGATATCCGGTATACCTACTATGCATCACCCATATCCGTATAAACATTACAAAGTCAATATTTTGAGCAAAATAAAATGCAGTTTTTTCATATTCCCTAAAATATGGCATTTGGCCGGACTGGTATAGATAGCTGCTTGTGTCAAACTTGTGTGCAGTAACGTCATTAATTCGCTACATCATAAAGACCTCAAAATAATTCCAAATATGTTTTCACATAAGACTCCATAAAATAATCGATGAAAGAGAAGATACTCAATGGTTTAAGTTGACAGAGTTATGTGTTGTTTAGTTATTGTGAAAGCTAACCATGGGGACGTTACACTACCCCTCCCCTCACCCCAAGTCAATGCTGGATTAAGATGTCTTGGGTCGCACAAACACAAAAAAGTAATGGGGTGACAACATTCAAATGCAATATATTGCTATGTTAATACACTTATGTAAATATACTTACAACACATACAAAGACCCTGCAGCCGAAATGATGCAGTAAATTGAGCATCCAACAACGCTTTGACCACGATGAAATGAACTATCGACTCATTGCATCGCTCTGTCGTGGGCTGAATCATAACCTTCTGGACTGCTTATAAAATCGCCATCCAGTTTTAAGATAGAAATATCAGAGGAGTATATTCAACTTGAGCGATACGAAGCTTAAGAAGCTTCATTTCAACTTCACTGGAATAAAGTCCACAACTTTCAAACTGCCTCAGTCCTTAACGGACTAGCTGCTTTTGAAGATATTGATGTCCGAACCCAATGACACCCCACACGTCGCCAACTCTACCACACCCTTCACGGAACCACCACACGAACAGATCTACAGCGTCTTTTATGACGGTGAAGTGGACGATACAACTCAAAGCAGGCGGCATTAAACTGCCCCAATTTCCGCCGGCTGTATAGTACGGCCATTGAACGAAGAATGTGACCGCGGTGTGGCGGCTTCATTTGTAATAGCTCGTTCCGTGTTCGTTGTATTCGATACAAGCTTATAAATGTGTGTCTGTCATGAACTATTCCAATGAACCTCATAAATTAGCATTGTTTATTTACAGTAGATCAGCCATAGATGGACTAACTAGCGCGAATACAACCTTAACACGAGCACAGCTTCAGCCCGAGCTTAGCCTTAGTTGACCACAGGTATAGCCTCAGGCTACTGAGTGTAGCTGCCCTCGTCATGTCCGTGAATCCCACACGTGTACTGAGATGGTGCGGTCAATACAAGATGCCGGTCGATACATGCCTTCAGATGGTGTCGTCGATACAAAATGCCGGTCGATGTATGCCCCGAGATAGCGCGGTCGATACACCATGTCGGTCGATATGTGTCCTGCGATGGCGTCGTCGATACGCTCGGGTCGTCTCGCCCGTGGCGCCCTCCGGCGGAGACCGAGGCAGCAGCGCGATTTCACGCTTCCCGCCCCAGCCACCCGGAGCAGCAGATGCTATCGGGCCGTAAAGGATAAGCGTGGGAGAGGACGACTCAGCGGGAGGCAGGGGCGGACCGGCCGGGCCAGAGCCTGGGCTGCGGCCCGGGGGTCGGAGCCGCTCCGTCTGTCCCGTCCGTCCGTCCGTTCCCGGGATCGAGCTGAGGACACGCCGCCGGAGAGGACCGCTCTCTGACGGAAGACGGAAGGAAGACGGGACAGGGACGCGTCTCGAGACACACGGGAGGAGAGGACTGCTGTCTGACGCAGGACGGGAGGAAGACGGGACAGGGACGCGTCTCGAGACACACGGGAGGGGAGGACTGGTCTCTGACGCAGGACGGGAGGAAGACGGGACAGGGACGCGGTGTACGGACAATGGTGGTCAACAAGTGTTATTACCTGGACAGACGCAGGTGTTGCACAAGGAGGGATAAAATGGTGCAACTGTGGCGTGTTAAAGAAAATGACGAACGTTTCCAGTTTGAGCAGCGCCATTGAGTCAGGATGCGATTGCCTAGTAGTATCAATATTAACGTTCGTTTTCAATACGAGGATTACTGCTCCCACTATACCTTCCTCCAGCTTCCTCACATTGCTCATTATTTCTCCATCTCCCTCTCTCTCACTCCCTCTCTTTCTCTCCCTGTCATTTTCACCCTCTTCTTCTCATCCTCTTCTTTTTCCCTCTCCCTCTCATTCTCTTCCTGTCCTTCTCTCCCTCTCTTTTCGCCCTCTCCCTCTCCCGCCCCCCCCCCCCTCTCTCTCTCTCTCTCTCTCTCTCTCTCTCTCTCTCTCTCTCTCTCTCTCTCTCTCTCTCTCGCTCTCTCTATCCCTCCCTCTCTCTCTCTCTCATCCCTCAGGTGGTGATCCTGACAATGTAAGGCACCGCCTGTTGGCTGGTATGAATGGTGAGGACATTCCATGGTGTCCTGTAAATCACTCACCAGCTGTATCCGCCTCCCATTCCGACGCCGCTGATTCCCACCGCGGCACGGCGACTATCCAGTCAGAATAGCCTGCAGACGTATCATTCTCTGCCAACAACTTCCTGCGGAGCGCTTGGCATTTGCATTTTTGCTAAGGGCGCAGAGCACTATGCACGATTCGCGCATGTGCCTCAAATTATTTTATTTTTTTGCTAATAATATGGGTCAGTATGTTATGGATGCGTATTAACACACAACCTATATCAACCATGTCAATTCCCTCTTCTGGAATTTTCAAATGCGATGACGACAGTCCATAAAAGGCTAAATAAAGACAATCCATGTCCTGAAAGCACAGTGGCATGCAGAACAGCTATTCCCGTCACACACAGCCTTCTGCAGCCCGCCCAAGAAAGCATCCGAAATCAGCATGCGCCGCGCTGTTCAAATCCATTGTGAACGCCATAATCACCACGAGGCCATAAACATCCCGCATTCGGCATGGCCCTCGGATAATCTCCCTGTGCCCTGCTATCGTCTTTTCTGAGCGCGAGTGGGTCGCTCGCTTCTCGGCCTCCTCGCCAAGACAGGAATGCCATTCTGACCTGTGGCCCCGCCGGAAACGCAGCCCATGTAAATGGCTTTAATGAATGAAATAGTAAAGCTGCCACTCGGGGCCGCCCCCGCGAGCGGCGTCATTGTTGGACGTCTCTCCTCGTTTCTCCCCATTCTCAGCATTCTTTCTTGCGGAACACAGCGCGACGATATCCCGGGGCGAGTATTATCCGTGGCGCTATTCAGTGCCTGGAATGTCCCCCGCTCCTGGCCATTCACCGTTTGGCTGGTTATTTATCTTCCATTGAGGACAGACTTTTTCCCGTGAAAACACACCTCTGCTGGATGACTGCTCACACTGGGTATCGCTGGCTAACTCGGGGTATCTCAGGGTATCCCCGCATCTCCTGATCTTTTGGAACCAAAGTAGGTGTTTGTTTTTTGTTTTGTTTTTTGCTGTCTTAGCCCACATTGACTAACGGTGACATCTTTTGATCCAAGAATGTTTTATATATTTTCAGCTGGTATGTGTTGGTAGGTGCAATGTCTGTGGTGATCTATGAGCATTCCAGAAGCTGGCACGAATGCTTACGACTTTCCATTATTACATAAAATCATCGCAGTTGGTGTTTTTCCGAGTGTTACCCGGCCATAACCCACAGTCACAACTGCTCTCGTCTATGAGCTGCGTGAGCTCCGTGAGCTCCGTGAGTCCGTGAGCTGCCTGACCTCCGTGAGCTCTGTGAGCTGAGTGAGCTGAGTGAGCTGAGTGAGCTCCGTGAGCTGAGTGAGCTCTGTGAGCTCGGCCGGATCAGCCTGCTCGCCGGGGGTCGGCCGCTCCCATGTCACCCGTCAGCAGCAGCTGTGGCCCGCCCGTCCCGGCTCGTGCCGTTCTGCACGTGCTGAATTCAGCTCGCGCGCCGCAGCCAGCCGATTTATGGCGTGCAGTAAATCCGGCCTGGTGCTAACCACGAAACATTTGAATTTCACACCCCATTCAGGCCCATTCTTCTGTCGCCTCGTTATATTCCGTGGCCGTCTGTTTTTGACAGCGCCCTTATAACCAACTCTGTTATGAATTCAAAAGGAATAAGAATGCCGCATGCAAATCGGCTGAATGGGCTTTGCGACGGTTCAATACCAGCAATTAAGTGGTCTAATCATGTAAAGGGATAAAGCAGCGACAGGAAAATATTATATTTCCATTCAAGGCGCACAATATGTGACGATAGCCGGTATTGTCCATAATGGGACTTGCTTGTTAGCACTGAGAAACTCACCCAGTGCATTCAGCAAATGCAAAATTGTGTCCGGAAATACTTTGATCTCATGTGCTTGACTGTCATACGCATAATTAACCATTACAATAAAACGCTTACGTCCTCTATCAAGAGTTTTGTAGCTCAATAACGCGTTCATCTGGCTGGCGAAATGCCTCATATTTTGGTCTCTATTTAACATCGTTTAGCGTTACAGCTTATCTGCCTGAATAACAAGTACGTGAGCAAACGCTTTATCACACACTGCACACTGAGCCACAGCATTGCAAGCTATTCATACGACGAGACATGCTCTTTTAAATGCAGCTTTTATCGTCACCCACAAAACCAAGCCCCACATTGATACAAAGACTTGCTACGGCGTAGCTAGCAATTAACTTGAACCACCGTCATTGAGGCATCTTCCTATAGCACTGTAACCGCAGCCTGCTGTTTCTCATCGCTCTTTATAGCTCTGTGACCGCAGCCTGCCATTGCTCATTGCTCTCTCCTCTCCCGGAAAAGGAGGGCTGCCAGCTCATCTGTTCACCGCGTTTGCAGGCCAAACGGCTGTTAAGCCGTGCAAATGTGGACAGGTGAATAGAAGTCGGGTCATTTCGCGGCCACAAATCCTGGCGCTAACTCGATCTCAGCCTCTCCCAGTGACCACCAGCGGCCTTCACAGGACGGCACCGACACGTCAGAGTCGCTGGCACCGACTGCAGTCAGAACATGGCACCGACTGGTCAGAACATGACACCGACTGGTCAGAACATCTCACCGACACGTCAGAACATGGCACCGACACGTCAGAGTCGCTAGCACCGACTGCAGTCAGAACATGGCACCGACTGGTCAGAACATGACACCGACACGTCAGAACCTGACACCGACACATCAGAGTCGCTGGCACCGACTGCAGCCAGAACATGGCACTGCTACGGCACGGTCTTCGGCACACATACGTCAAACCTGCTGGTACAGATACGTGACAACCACTGGGACAGATTTGTTACAACTGCTGGCACAGATACGTCACAACCGCTGGAACAGATACGTCAAAACCGCTGGGACAGATACGTCACAACTGCTGGTACAGATACGTCACAACTGCTGGTACAGATACGTCACAGCTGCTGGCACAGATACGTCACAACTGCTGGTACAGATACGTCACAACTGCTGGTATAGATACGTCACAACTGCTAAACAGCTTATTAGTAAAGCAAACTTTTCCCTGGTTATCTTGAATCTTACACACAAATGGAATCCGTGCCGAATGGATACAACATATTTAGAAGCTCGACCTAGGCGCCAAGGGGGGCCATGGCCCCCCTTGGCCCCCCTCCTTAAATACGCCACTGGTGACAGCCCCTGGGACAGATATGTCACAACTGCTGGTAAGTGCATAGGCGTGACAAATGCTGGTACAGATACGTCACAACTACTGGTACAGATACGTCACAACTGCTGGTACAGATACGTCACAGCTGCTGGTACAGATACGTCACAACTGCTGGTACAGATACGTCACAACTGCTGGTACAGATACGTCTCAACTGTTGGTACATATTTGTCACAACTGTTGGTACAGATACTTGACAACTGCTGGTACAGATACGTGACAACTGCTGGTGCAGATTCGTCACAACTGTTGGTATAGATACGTCACAACTGCTGGTACAGATATGTCACCAACTGCTGTCACAGATACGTCACAACTGCTGGTACAGATACGTCTCAACTGTTGGTACAGATACGTCACAACTGCTGGTACAGATACGTCACAACTGCTGGCACAGATACGTTCACAACTGCTGGCACAGATACGTCACAACTGCTGGTACAGATACGTCACAGCTGCTGGTACATATACGTCACAACTGCTGGTACAGATACGTCACAACTGCTGGTACAGATACGTCACAACTGCTGGTGCAGATACGTCTCAACTGTTGGTACATATTTGTAACAACTGTTGGTACAGATACTTGACAACTGCTGGTACAGATACGTCTCAACTGTTGGTACATATTTTTCACGACTGTTGGTACAGATACTTGACAACTGCTGGTACAGATACGTCACAACTGCTGGTATAGATACGTCACAACTGCTGGTACAGATATGTCACCAACTGCTGTCACAGATACGTCACAACTGCTAGTACAGATACGTCACAACTGCTGGTACAGATACGTCACAACTGCTGGCACAGATACGTCACACAACTGCTGGTACAGATACGTCACAACTGCTGGCACAGATACGTCACAACTGCTGGTACAGATACGTCACAACTGCTGGTACAGATACGTCACAACTGCTGGCACAGATACGTCACAACTGCTGGTGCAGATACGTCACAACTGCTGGTACAGATACTGATGTGATGTGTGATGTTGTGTGTATCTGTGTGATGTGTGATGATGTGTATCCCACACACAGGATCCAAATGATGTCGAAACACCAACGGCATTGCAGGAAAAGTCCAATATATTGATGATAACAGACATTTTACGAGACCATAGCCTACTATTCACACACTTCATTCAGGTGCACGCATTGCTCCATTAAATCCACGTATTTTACAAGAACAGACGGCTTCATTGGTAGCTTTTATCTGGAGACACAATACATTAAACACATGTTTACCTACAGACATCACCTGAACTTTAATTCATTCAGTTTGATTCCCTTGATTCCCAATATATGTGACAGCCTTCATGTCAAATATATGTCGGTTTTACAGGTTTGCCAAAGACATTGCGGCGAGCCGGCGGCTGTGATCTGATTCTTTGAAAGAATTTTTGCCTACATACACCAGAATGAACTCTTCTCACAGTGACCGAAATAACAAATCTACAGGAGACTCCAGAATATTTTTTAACGTTGAAAACCTCTCACAGGGAGCTATTGTATGACTCTCCCCAACATGATCTTCTCATAAGAGGTTCTTACTATGACACAAAGTCTTACGTCAACAAGACGCTATTTTAAACGCTGACAGGTGCAAAAGTGCGTTCAGGTATCAACTTCACAACCTTATTTACCTTCACCACAGGATGTGCAATAAAAAAACAAAATGTGTTCTGCACCTCGGAGTACCCCGCTGTCTGTCCGGCAGTCTGCCAGCATCATCTACAGACTGCGTGAGTTTCATAAACTCCCCTGACGACACCGTCGGAGTACGCCGCCTTCTGTCCGGCAGTCTGCCAGGCCGCTCCCGGCACAAAAGCTCGGCGCCCCCGAGGCGCTCTCTCTCTCTCTCTCTCGTCCGAGATGAGGCAGACTCGCTGCAAACAAAGGGTGCTCTGTAATTGGACCGTGTGTGTGCCACAGAATGATAGGCGGATTTACCCGCGCCTCGGTAATTGATTAGCTAAGGAGTGAAAGGCTGAATGCGCCGTGTCGCGCACGTGGCATTGTGAGCCGCGTTCAGGGGAGCACGCGCCACAATGGTGCCCAAGAATTGGCTGGCTGCATGGAGGTGGACGCAGAGCTGGGCTGGGGCGGCCGGAGTTAGTTCTCCTAGGTATGGGGCAGCAGAGGATATTCTGCAGAGAGGAGAGAAATGTGTGTGTCCTCCCACCGCGTGCCAGTCCACAGGAGTGGCCATGCACTCATACATGCAATCCTCAAGTTATCCACAGGTTCACCAAGGTAGTCCATCCATATGCATATGTAGTGTTGTGTTGATCACATAATCGCCAGAGACATGACTACAGTAAAGGGAATAGTTATCCTTCAAAGTGTTTTGAACTGAGATAACATAATCGTAAAGCAGGTTAAAATGTGGGTTTGAGCAAGAGTTTCTTTCTTATCCACACTAGGTAATTTTGGTACAGAACGTAAGCCCAACTTGATTCAGAACCTTATCGTTGTTCAGTGTCGGAACTTGTCGCTGATAACGATCTTGGTTGCTCAGTTGCGTAGTGTTTCTCACCTCGCGTCTAAAAGATAGATACCAGATTTCCATATGTTTTACAATGTTTTTTTTTACCTCAGATCTATAAACTGTAAATGAAAATGTATGCAAAGCAAGGATAATGAAAACGTGAAATGTGACGCGTTTTACACTGTGGTATTTCCTTTTACACTGATTTTCCAGAACCAGCCGTCATTCGTTTCAGCCACAAACTCCAGCTCCAGCCACAGTCACACAGTCTCCAGCCGCCGCGTGTTTTACCGTCAGCTCTGTCTGCCCCGCTCCTTCTGCCCCGCTCCGTCGGCCCCGCTCCTTCTGCCCCGCCCCGTCTGCCCCGCCCCGTCTGCCCTCGTCTGCTGCCGGCCTCTCCCGTCAGCAGCCTCGCCGCATCCCTGCCTCGCATCTGAGGCTGCCTCGCATCTGAGGCTGCCTCG
>JARBER010127923.1:0-11059 GCA_030265075.1 Balanus glandula
CGGCACGGCACGGCACGGCACGGCACGGCACGGCACGGCACGGCACGGCACGGCACGGCACGGCACGGCACGGCACGCTACGGTACGGTACGGTACGTAACATTGCATCAATTTTAACAGAGCATTTGCTGTATGACATATAAGCGTATGAACCCTTATGACTGTCGTATATATTTCGTACAGATCGTACTGACCTATTTAATGTGTCACTAAGTCTATCAGTCGTATGTCACCGCAGCACTTCTTAGGTATAATATGAATCTCTAACACTAGCCAAGAAGTCAGAAGCTCATTCAACTGGTTGGTGGCTTATCATCGCTTTTAATTTTCAGGTTCTTTGAGGAGAATCCCTTAACAATAAATGTTTCCTAAACATGAACACATTATCTTGTCTGCATATTCTCATAGCTGAATACAGGAATATATTAACGTCAACAGGACATATTTGTTAGTGCTTGAGATCACTTTGCCTCAAATGTATGCAAACTATTGCTGAATTATGTTTTAATTTGTTTTATCACTTATATAACGTATAAAGTGTAATTATATCATTGTTATGTTTAAGCCTTCAACCATAATCAGGTAAAATAATAAAAGATAAATTAATTTTGAAAAGGTTTAAATGTTCATAGAAAACCGAATAGTGTGCAAAAGGCTATAGGAATGACAACGCACCCAAATAACACGTACCTCATGAATAGTGTCACGGAGTAGGACAAATACATTAGATGTTGTTGTCAAGGTAGTGTTCATCCAATGCATTTGTGTTTAATTAATTATTGCAAATTAAAATTAAAAACTGCTTGCAAAGTAAAAACGTGTAAAAAACGTCGAAGATACTAATTAATATTAGATACATAAAATGTTATTTACGAAAAGAGAAAAACACATACATATTTCAATTTTCAGCAAATGCTTTTTCCTTTCATTGCAAATTTAGTCTTTACACAATGCTCGTCCATACAAAACCTGCATAAATATTCACTGAAACAATGAAAATGAGCATTTCTACCTTCAAACATCAAACAAGTGCACATCATTTTACAAAATAGGACAAATCACCGATTTCACCGATCACTGGTTCCGAAACTACCCGCTTCGTATTGCCGGTAGGTGTCTCTAGGGTCGCCCCGAGAGGTAGCGCTAAGATCGTCTGAGAGCGCCGTGGACACGTATCGCGCTGTCCGTTTCTGCTTCTGTCGCGTCGAGCGCGGCGGGCACGCGAACGACCTCGAGCGCGGCGGCTGCGTTTGGAGGTCACTGCCTGGAGCCAGCGAGTGTCGGCTGCAGGAGTCTGTCACGGACCTCACACCCCAGTGCCGCGCGCCACAGGAGGTCGGCCTGTCCACCGCCGACGCCGCCAGCGCCTCATACACGTGTCCGCTGGGCATGCCGTCCAGAGTGGCGACGCCCATGCCGGCGCGGTGGGCGTGGCAGTCGGCCGCGGAGCTCCGGCTGGTCGGCGGTCCGGTCTGGTGTCGCACTCCGTGGCTCAGCAGCACGTTGGAAGACTGGCTGCGGACGCCGAGGGACGCCGGACGATGGAACGTCGGCAGCGACTCTCGCGACAGGATGCGCTGAGAGGTCCACGCACCACCAGCTTCTGGAAATGCACCAGACGGCTCACAGGAGTCAGAGGACACACATTTAATCGTGACGCTGTTCACCACGCATTAGATTACGCTTAGAGAGACATCAATCCTCCTGAATTACGCATCATAAATGTGTGTCAAAATATAGATGTCCTGACGTACACGACATGCTAATATATTTAAATATATCCTACAATAACTACTACATTTACACACACACACACAAAACACGTATTTCACTCTCACACACTACAGCTAAAAATATTTTCATGATAGCTTTCAGGACAAGTCGGCTACAAATCAGTCGATTCAGACTTCCTGGTACAGAATCCGTCTGACTAACCAGTGGCGCCACAGCGAGCCGAGTCCAGCAGCGCGGTGGTGGCGTACGGAGACGGCGCGATGCGGGGCGGAGGCGGTACGTCGTCAGTGAAGGCTGGGAGAGCTCGGCAGCTCAGCTCAGCCGGTAGCCCCGTCTTGGCCGCTCCCCAGGCCGCGCCGTCCATCCAGGAGGCGGGCCGAACTCCGGACGGCAGCAGCGCGAGGCCCGCAGGACGCTTCTCACCCACGGCTGCTGTGAGGAGGGACACGGTCAGATACGGACGGCAGAGTGTTGGGTGCACACGGAGATAAGACTGCCAAATCGGACAGAAAATATGCTCTGAGTAAGATACATATACACAGGTGAATGATTATCCATTGTCAAACATATGAACAATCATCATCGATTGTCAAATATTTGTCTGAGCAAATGGCATTTGATGACAAAGAGACATATATGCGAATTACTAATAAGGGCAAATTTAACAATGTCACGTAAGCAGCATTTTCACATCACTGATCAGATCAGTCGCCGTGATCACTATCCTCTCAGTGGCGGTGTGACTGCAGCACCGGCAGACGCCCCGCAGTGCGTACCTCTGCTTAGCGTCCTGCTGCGTCGGCGGCGGTACAGGCAGAGCAGCAGCGCAGCCGAGATCAGCAGCAGCAACAGGACCAGCAGCGCCGCCACCGCAGCCTGGAACCACTGGCGGCTCAGCAGCCCGGCCGGCGGCGGCGGCGGCGGCGGCGGCGGCTGGGCGGGGGCGGGGGCGGGGGCGGTCGGGCTGAACGTTAGCGGCGCGGAGGGCGGCCCGGTGCCGTCTGCTGTCTCCGCCGCCACCCGCACGGTGTAGCGGCTGGTCCAACCGAGTCGCTGCAGCGTCACCTGCGACACAGAAGACGGCGAGCTGAGAGCCTCGCCCACAGACGACCCGAGTACAAGTCAAAATGCCGCCGCTTTATGCCACTCACATCTGCCAGCCGAGCTCTCAGATGGCTGAATATTTAATCCAGCTCCACTTCCGGCATGAAGCACCCTCCACCCGGCACAGCGAATGCACTTAAACTATCCGGACATATGAAATTGGCTCAACACTAAACATTTCCAGCCGACAGAAACCCGCCCGGACAGCGCTCTAATTAAGTATCAGCCAGCGATGCAGCCGACATAATTACATAGCACTTCTTGGCAATAATCCTCCAGCTCGGCACCCCAATCTCAATTTCAAGGCGCATCGCCGGCGCCGTGAAAGCTCAGCTCGGTGCCAGCCGAGCTTCCAATCAGGCAGGCTGATCTCAGTTTGATCCCCACCCGGCCCGGCCCGGCCTGCCCGGCCTGGTCCGGCGGCTCCCACCTGTGTGCTCCCACCACCGACGAGGAAGCTCGTTTCGTTGGCGAGCTCGCCGAGGTCGGAGCGGCGGAGAAAGACGCGGTAGCCGCGCACCCGGGCGCCGACAGAGGCAGCTGACGGAGGCCGCCAGCTGACGATCACCGCGCTGGAGTTGACCGGTCGGGCCGACAGGTGGCGTGGCGCCGCTGATGGTACAGGGGCACAGGGGCGAGGTAAAACAATCGGAAGTCCAAGGCGCTGAAGTGACAAACTCTCTGATGTTGAATTTATAGAGATTGAACCAATAAGCTGAAGCATCGTGAATGTATTACCAAAGTGCTGTTATCTAAAACTAAATAAAAAAGATGTTAGCTTAGGCCATGCCGCCATTAGACGACTTATGCGAGGCCTAGGAATTAACTGGTTTCCTACATTTGTCGTAACATAACTCGGATACATTTCTTGAGAGTAGTGGTTCTCAGTGTCAAATGTGTAGTAATTCATTTCGATGATCATTATAAATGATTTATTACCCGTTACCACATTACCACACACCACATTACCACATTACCAGGCTTTAAGCTATGCGGTACAGCATAACTTTCAGGCGTTTACTACTAGTGCCATCTAGGGAGAAGAAAATAAGTCGACATGTACTCGGTTATCCTAGTGGTTTTCAGCGTATAACAGCACGCCAAACGTAAAAAAAGAAGACGAGCATTATTAATCTAGTGTTTGTTGAATTCGATGAGCTGCGATAGTGCGATGACAGCGATACAGAGACTGTGACTGTGGGTCATAAGCATACGAATCCGCAAAAATATCAATTGGTAGCTCAAAGTCTACCTACTAACCATATAAAAAGCTCAGTTATCTCAAGTAGGTTAAAGCCTTATTTAGAATAAAGGTATCATAATAAAGCATGCAAATATGGCTAATCTGATCTTTTAAACGTCTATAGTCTTTACAGAAAACTGCTACATCGCTGACAGTTTTTAGTGTCAGCCTTCTATTGGGAATAAGATAAGGCGAATCGACGATCAGATTCAATAGAAAAGCGGAATTAAATCCTGCTAGGATCTGGACTCCGTCAAGCTGCTGCCAGCTCTGTCGATAACCATGCCCGAGCGCAGAAGAGACGTGGCAAATTTGACTGCCGCGTTCACCGTACCCGAAACCTTTCCGAGAAAAGCAATATCCGACACGTCTGTCTGCCGGTCCCCGACAGCACGGTATCGAGCACGTGACTGACTGCTCGGGGTTTCTGTGGCGTCAACATCGACCAACGCTCTACAGCAGCTTCAGTGCCACACGGTAGATCATGTATACCACTTTAAAGTAAATGAGCAATCTTTTCAGGATGAGCGAAAAAAGGGAAAGAGGACGCCACGGCTAATGACTACAGTAATCAATCCTGTTTTAGTTATCAAAGCACAGTTTTTGGGATCATTTTCCCCGTTGAAAATTAATCATCTGTTTTTAGTCTAACTTCTAAGCTTGGAGATCTCATTGATATTAAAATATGGACTAGCATTTACTTATGTAGTCGATGTGCCTGAAAGAAAGACTCATTTATTCTCAGCTACACAATGTAACCTTTAAACATCCTCAAACAATTTTCTGTGTAGCGATTGCGGTAGGACTGCAGCAAAGACCAGCCAATCCGAACGTTGCAGCTCCTAACTGACCGTCTGAGGCCGTGTGTTGTAGCAGAACATTTGACGGCAGCAGCGCGCCGCCGCCGGTCAGCGGCACCACGAAGAAGCGGTAGCTGGTGTCGCTCCTCAGGCCGGCGATGACGGCCGTGGAGGCGTGTCCGGCCGGCAGACGGAGCGTGTGGAGCTCCCCGGTCGGCACGGCGCCGTACACCACCCCCAGCTCGGCCGAGCCCGCCAGCTCCGGCTTCACCTGAAACCGCACAACTGCTCAGCAGGGCAGCATCAACACCGATCGGACACTGTGTTGGCAATTGATGGTTCGCTAGTCTGTGTGAGGGTATCACGTGGGTCTGCAATGGCCTGGTTTTTATTGTTCTATCATGGTTTCTCCTGTGGTTTCTTCTACTTTTTGGTTTGTCTTGTTTTATGATTCATGTACCATATGTCTATATATTTCGGCATATTCACGCAATGGTGGCTCTTGCTCGCCTTTCGTCAGATTATAAGATAAGCTAGAGGAACACATGCAAAAAAAAAGCATATGAAAATGAGAAAAAGTGTCGATCGTTCACCGATTTCGTCTTCAGCCTCCGACACGGCCCGCGCTGGTGATAGATATTACACCAGTCTCGCAGCCCCAATCACATTACGTCAGCCGCTGCCAACTGCTCTGAGCGGCCGTTCAGTTTACGACGCAGCAAGCAGGAGCGATTCGCCAGCGACCATCGGCCAGTTCGAGCTGCAATCGCTCGAATAACACGAATTTCGCGTCTAACCGACGATCCGGCGAACCTCTGCGTCAGCGTTAGCCAGGGGCGGCGCGCCTCCCCGCCTGCCGCGCCGCGGAGGTGGCTCAATCCAGCCTGCCGTTAAACGAACGTCACAGCGACACTTTGATCTCCTCTGTCGCTAAATTGATGCCCGAACCGTAAAATCGGAAATGGAAATGCGTTTCCTGAAATGGTCCGGCTAAGCGCGGCACGGTTGATTGCGATAGAGCGAAGCGCAGGCGGGCGGAGCGGGACAGCTCCGTGACAGGAGCTCGCGGCAGAGAGCGCAGAGAGGACGGCTAACTGCCGCCGTCGTCGGTCACGTACTCCGCGTACCGTCGAGCACGTGGTCTAAAGCGGGACGGACGTGTGACGTGTGACACGTGCAGGGTACTTAGACACGGTTGACCCCATGTGTGGCACGTGACATTATATTCCGATTCGTATGTTGTAAAGAGGATCGTGACGTCGTTATCGAGTTTCAATAGGAACGGAGAGAGGTTAAGATTCATTCAGGACACACACACACACACACACAAGGCATGTTATGTCCCGTCACACTAGCTACTCGAATTTATTTTGCCATCTCTAACCTGTTAGCATATCATAGGATTGTTTACAGCCAAACACTTGCAACTGTAACTTCCTGAACATATAGGCATCATACAAATCCTCCGTAAGGACGAACTGAGTCTTTTATAATATGCAAGAATATATTGAAGCAGTGCTGTGAGAGTCTCCAGGAGGGTGCTTGAAGTGCACGGCAACTTTGGCATTCGAGTTATAGGCAGTTGATACAACTGCGCACGGCTCCGATATGATTCAGCTGGGTCAAAGCCCGTAGTTTTGCAGCACGTAAAAAATATAATTCTGACTGGTGTAGTAGTTTGTGACTTGTTTTGAGATATTGCGTTTATATTCATATCACCAACGGACAATACGGACATAGGTGTTTAAGTGCACTTAATTTCCTTAGCAGTGAGGCTATATGCATTTGCAGAAGATCAGACTTTGAAATATCCGACGGTATGTGATCATACCAACCATACTTATTCAGTCCAATATCTGTGAAGTTAGGCGGTAGGCCTGTCACCTACACAAAGCGGGATGTATATTTGTTCACAGACAACCCTCATTCCTATTCTGGAGACAATGTCAAAACAGCGATGCGTCTCTGGCTGATCCAGAAAGACATTTCCCTGAAGAAATAAGTGAAGGGAGAATGGCAGGCACTCTGGGTGCGATGAAGCGAGCTTCCCCGATCGATGCTGGAGCGGCCTACAGAAAAACGCAATTCCAGTCGACTATCTAGACAGGAAAGTCTGATCAACTTGCAGTATCGGGCTTCTGAGTAGCTTAGAATCATATGATCAAGCGAATGCATTGGCTCCGTGGTGTATCAGAGAAGGTAGGTGCTGAATGGTTATATATATATATATATATATATATATAATATTAAATTCGTATTTGCATTAGATCGCTGACGAATAAAATGTTGATGCGCAGAGATATATTTTACTAAGCAGAATATTTTGTATAATAGATTTATACGAAAACAATATTTTCGCTTAATAACGTTACCATGCAACGTCTTAGTCGTTGTACCTCATATTGTTATTTTAAGATTTCCTAGCATTGTTGAGGTCAAAGTTAAAAATGAAATATTTCATTTATCTGAGTCAATGGGAACTTACACAGACAGAACTAACCATGGTACACGAAATACAGTTCCTTGAAATAAACTGATCCAGGAGTTAAAGCGAGACCAACAGAGCGCAGGCCTTTCGCCAAAGTTCGTAAGTGAGCTTGGCACCTCGAATTTACACAATAGAAGTTCCACTCATCCCGCGACCACTGAGCGAAGCAGTTGAAAACTTTTCCAACTACTGCTTTAGAAATCGCACAAGTTGACTGCCCTCTAAGAATCAGATCAGGACAAAGCGCCCAGCTGCGACTCCAAGTGGCGAAATGCTCGGAGATCCGTGCGATTGGCTGTATCTCAGCCAGCCTTCATTCTTTCTACAACCTGCAAAAGGAGACTCAATTCTGCATGTCAAATAATTGAACGCAAAATTGGTCGATATAATAGTCATCATACTGATAATCTGACCCCAGTAAAGTTGAATAGATACCTCTTTAAAACTTGCTTTGCTTTATTCTGCTAAACAACAAGTTTTAACAAGTTTTTGCTTCTTTACTTAACTTCATATGCCACTTACATCAATATATATTTAGAAACATATGGCATTTAATATAATAAATTATCTTAAGTCCTCATCGAAACCAGCAAGTAACACATTTCGTTACAATATCTTATTGTCTGCCCCGCGCGCACATCCCCCGTGGGAGAGCTCTGTACCTGTGGTTCCACACATTCCCTGTGGGCCGGCTTTGTACCTGCATCTCCACACATCCCATGTTGGTGCACACATCCCCTGCTCTATCGCCCTGGGCCGGCTCTGTACCTGCAGTTCCAGTCGCACGGCGCTGCTGTTGACGGGGACTGCTGACGTCAGAGTGACCAGTGACGTCACAGGACCGGGTCGGGAGGTGACGCGCAGGCGCACCTCCGCGCTGCTGACCTGACCCGACCGTGACGTCACCGAGCACAGGTAGCGGCCGCTTGCAGTCACCTCCACACCTGCAGCGAATATATATTGCCTTATACTTCGGTAATAGAGATACAGGGATTTAGGATATAACTTGACAGACTTTATCAGCTGCATGTATTTTATGATATTTTGTTTGATTTGACTTTGCAGCTTGCTCTATAAAATAGTTTTACATCAACGTTTTTTTTTTACTGTTTTACTTTAATCGTACAATCCGTGTGGTGTTGTTTCGAAAATTGAGTCCAATAGAAATGTTTGCCCAGGAATTGCTCTGAAGCTTTTGGCCTGCAAAACAAACGGCTTCTCTCGCCATAAACTCGAAATACAAACAAGTCGGCGATCTCAGGAGTCGAACACAAACGACCACCCGGGGAATAATGCCGCAGGCGCAGCAAACAGACGAGCTCGCTGGCCAGCCAGACAGGACTGCGCAGAGAGTTCACCTGTGTAGCGCCACTCACCCATCAACAGCAGACGGCCTTCCTGATCCACGTGCGTCTGCCTGTTCTGCTGGATCGGTCTGCCGTGTCTGTACCAGTCGACCCTGTCGCCGGCCAGGGGACAGCGCAGCCGGGCGCTACCGGTGCTGGCCCTGACCTCGCTGACGCTGCCCCGCTCACCGACCGGGTCACCGACCCAGAGGAAGCCGCGGGCGACAGCCGCGCCAGCCTCGCTCACCGCAAAACAGCTCCAGAGTAATTCGTCGCTCCGCTGCACGCTCTGAAACGGACAGGAGATTTCATTACAACCCGTCTAGGACAAAACAAAAGCCGGCGGTTTCAGAGAAACAAAACACGCCCGCGGCACGCGTACGTGGAGCGAGTCGCACGGAGACTGGGAATTGGAGTTAAACAGACGGCTGCGGCTGCGGCACTCTGGCTCTGGACGCTCCCGGGGGACGCCCCCGGACAGCATGAATCTAAATTAGCTGCGCCAGCGTCCGGCGACCGCGAGCGAGCGGCTCTCGCGCCCGGAGCCGCAGCCTGTCGCTTTGAATTATGGCCGGTTTTGGGGGCAGCGCGGCCATTGTGAGCACTGAGTGGTGGCGGCGGGGCCACTGGCCTGCAGAGGTCCGCTGTGTGTCGATAGCCGACAGACATTACTCAGTCGGGTGACACATCGCCGCGCGGGGACAACTAGGCCAGCGCTCAACTGCTAACAGCCGCACACTGCCGACATTTGTCCGGCGGCGAGATGGCAACATGTCAAAACTTAATTCTCCTAAGTGGAGAGTCCAATTTGATGTTCCGTCTAACAAATGTGCGGTTCGGTTCTAACAGATTGGCCGGCTTTGGAGCAATCGGTTGTCTTGATCTGAGCTGTCACCAGCTTCTGTGGAGCCGAGATTGTGGTGATCTGACACGTCGCTCGGTAAGTAAGTACCTTGAGGTGCAGGCTACCGTCGCGGAAGACGTAGGCGGAGCCGTGGGAGCTGCCGGGCAGCATGATCTGGTCTCTGTCCGCCGCTGACCAGAAGACGACTGGGTCTGGGTAGCCGGAGGCGTCACAGGGGAGTCTGACCTCCGACCCCGGCTGGGTCACCAGGTCGGCCGGCGCGGTGCGGAACTCGGGCGGGGCTGAAAGGTCAGCTCAGTGTCAGACCCCGCTCGCGGCACGCTCAGTGGGCGTGACAGCTGCGGCATCCAATCAGACTACGGCCGCTACACCTGACCTTTGACGGTACACTGCCAATACCAAGTTTCGAGAACTAAGCTAAGACATATTAGCTTAAGATTGCAGGTAGCTCAGATCAGGATACTCGTATGAAGGTCAAGATATCATGAACTTCATTAATACATATTTGAATGATGATATAATATCACAATCATTCCCACTACTGTCGGAATTTTTGGCTTCCCGTCATTCCATGTTAACCGTTTTCATGAATAATTTTACTTTGTGAGAATAACTTTTTTTAAATAATAACATTTTAATATGTTTTGGTAAACAGCATCCAGGGTGAGCTTAAACATGCGATTTTGTGCTACAAATGTTGCCCATGAGAACATTTCTAGCAAAAAATACATGTAACAGCTCATCCCGAAGCTTGTTCACCAAGACCTGTTAAAATACTATTTAAAAAGCTATAACTGCTGCGCAACAAAACGACTATTAACATATAATAAAATGTTATTATGAAAATGAATGCAAGACGTTTAGTTATGGAACATATCGAAGCGTAAAAATGCGTCATTGCCATTGCCCTTTACGCATGAGAACAATGTGTATATATAAGACATTCACTCGCTTATGTTATCGCTGCAAATATTGCAGCGATTTTGGCGTTACGAGTTCTGACTTCTCCATCTCCGTAAACATTACGGGGATCGAGCAATAATGTTTGAATGCCGAGGTCGATGTGGTGATGACGAACGATAGGTACTCATCTGATCAGGTCCGAGCACGGTCAAAATTAATTAGCAGCCCAAGCTAATTTTTGAGTTTTTTTGTAAGCTGGGATGATTATGCATAATCGCATCAGAGCCTTAAAACAGGAGCCCTTCATGAATGGAAATCCCACATGGATACATGGAAATGGAATGGAAATGGATGTAAATGGGATACAATTTTGGGAAGTTCATGGAATTGAGTGTATTTGGATTGGAATTAGACAGACTGTATCTTTTTTTGGCACTAAAAACAGTTAAATATTCTGAAGCTGGTGAACATGGATAGAAATGGGAGCCCAATATGGACTGGAATGGATTTGAATCTGGCTGCATGGGATGGAATTGGATGGGGATGAAAATATGTACCATGAAGGGCTCTACTTAA
>JARBER010128034.1:0-10171 GCA_030265075.1 Balanus glandula
GCCGATCACAGGTGACGGGAGACAGCCCCCGACAGGCCGCAGCACGCCGATCACAGGTGACGGGAGACGACCCCCGATAGGCCGCAGCACGCCGATCACAGGTGACGGGAGACGACCCCCGACAGGCCACAGCACGCCGATCACAGGTGACGGGAGACGACCCCCGACAGGCCGCAGCACGCCGACCACAGGTGACGGGAGACGACCACGACAGGCCGCAGCACGCCGGTCACAGGTGACGGGAGACGACCACGACAGGCCGCAGCACGCCGATCACAGGTGACGGGAGACGACCCCCGACAGGCCGCAGCACGCCGATCACAGGTGACGGGAGACGGCCACGACAGGCCGCAGCACGCCGATCACAGGTGACGGGAGACGGCCACGACGCAGTAATGGTGTCGGCAGGGCTGCTCTGGCGAGGGCGCGCGACAGGACCACTGACAGGACTGTTGTGACTTGGCCATAGGTCACCAGTGGTGACGGGACTGCCGTGACTTGGTCACATGTCACCAGAGGTGGCAGGACTGTCGTCGCATGGTCCTCACATTATCAGGAGATGGATGCACGTACGAGATACACACGCATTATTGTTAGCGAAGCAGCAGGATACGAGAAGTGCTGAAGACGGGTGAAATACTGCGAGTGAAAGGTCTCGAGATCGACCCAGGTACTTTTTTCCACCCGACTCAGTCTTCGATTGATGGGTGGATTAATGACGATGATGAAGCTCCATCAAGCAACTAGATAGTACTATCAAATAATGTCCGCAGAATATTAAGCAGCAAGCAACCCACAAAATACAAATGCAAACTACAAACCATTGACAAACGTCTATTTTGATTTATAATCTCAATACAAGCTACAAGCAGACAAACTGCAAATTACAACCAGAAAAGTTGTAAATTACAAGCAGACGAATTCTAGACTGCAAGAAGACGATGTCAGACATATTGTGTCTGGGTCGTTAACAATTAAAACTGGCAGGATCAGCCAGGCCAGTCAGTCACACCGTCCAGAAGCGAGCATTATGTGCACGACTCTTAAATCCAACTAGCAGGGCAAACAACGTCAACATCATAACAGGGATGAGTATCATTTACATAAACTGCAGACTAATGATGTGACAAACAAATCACCATGCAGCTGGCAGGGGACAAGAATGTCACATGTCTGTCCACCAGACACTAGCTCAAATTTCAAAGATAACTTCAATCAGAACGTACAGCCAGATTTGACTTGAATTCCTCAACAGTCAACACCATCAGCATGTTGATTGTTGAGCCTGAATTACAAAACCGAGTTGGGAAGCATTAAAAAAACCCAGAAGACTGAAAATATTGCAAAAAATTGTAATGCAGCAACTCATAACGTTACAGGTATACATAATACATATCCACTATCCACTACACCAAAGCTTATGTGTCACTGAAAGCATGTCCTCAGTGCAATATTAGTGATATCGTGTTATTATTGCTAGCCATCATAAAACAGCAGAGAACAGTGGTTGTCTATTTACATTACCACTGGGAAACATCAGTGTGAAATTATAAAGATGAGGAATAAATAGTATGTGGGATGGTGAAACAGGGCAAGTACTGACCTAGTGCAGAGCTATATTGAATGATTCCTAGCAAGTAACCTGTAGCAGGGCTTTCTGTAATAATTGATTGTACGCAGATAAATTATAGACAAGCATATAATTATAGATCCATTACACAATCATACGTGGGCTGCTGGAAGTACCCAGGTAAGCACTTTTCAGAGAGCCTACAATTAAGTTACACAAAGGTCACCAGTACAAAGCTCACGATCCTATGACTAACTCTCGAATTTGGAGGAGCCATCTACTACCACGGTGTGACTGACTGGAACCATTTCTCCTCTGGGTCGTAGAACTAGAAGCGGATTCTATCGACAGTTTCAAGCACAAAATCGACAAATACTGGCTGGAGCTCATGTACCAACTTCAACTTGTTTATTCAAATACATACTCAACTCCAACTTGTTAGTGACTTTCCAAGTTCCAACCTTTATGAAAGTTGTCAAATGTATCTCAAATGTATGTCAAAATA
Source organism: Balanus glandula (assembly GCA_030265075.1). Classification (NCBI taxonomy): domain Eukaryota; kingdom Metazoa; phylum Arthropoda; class Thecostraca; order Balanomorpha; family Balanidae; genus Balanus; species Balanus glandula. Next base: position 2,076 of record JARBER010128034.1, read on the forward strand.
CGAAGTAAATGCTGCTGAACACGAATATCACATTTATTTGTCTAAAAAAAATAACTTTAACTCTTAGAAATCAAACTTATATTGTCTGGTCTGGTGACATAATAGTAAAGAAAAACCGATGAATTTTGGGTAGTGGAAAAAACCTTCACTCTGCTAATTGCTGCCCAGGTCGACGACGATACAAATATGCTAGAAAGGGAATACGTTATCAGTAACTAAGCCCTAATACTAATACACAAGGGGCTTATTTTTGACAGATGTTAAAGTTAAATTAAAATATCTTTTTATAAGACCAATGTGGTTGTTTTAACTCATGCCATACTTATTTGCAGAGCCCAGCACGCAAAATGGCTATCTCAACTCAAGCCTAATGTTAAGGTAGGATATCCCTTTAAATCATCAGATTTGTAAATTTTGATGGAAAAAGAGCTTTATGAGCCTATGCAAACCAGACACCCAATAGCGTTTTGTTTGGTCCCAGATCCTCTAAAGTCTAAGGTATAGGCTATGTAAGAAAACAAGTGACATTAACTGAAACAATGACATTAAAAGCATGACAGGTAACATCTGCAGCTAATGCACCTAAGCAAACTATTAACTATCAATAAGCTTACAACATAAGGATCTGTTGGCGTGAGCCTAATGTTAAAATAATACTTTGCATTGCTGATCACAATCACATGTTTGAATACTGAATAGGAGGCATGAGCATCTTAAAACTCCATCATCCATTTCAATTATACATCCCCTGTATCAAAAGGCCTGTGTTAGAGCACATGCCAAATAGGTACACTTGCTTGCTACAATTTAAAGTAGGCATAGTCAAATTTTGTATGAGTTGGACCCTATATGACTGGCGCCTTTTCGAAAATAGCACGCATTTTACGCAAGTTTTTACCTCATCAACTTAAGTGTCACAGAGCAGTGCACATTTAAGTAAAAGCCTTAGTAAAAGTATCGAATTATGTCCAAAAGTATAAAAAGAAAACGGAAGTGGGGTGAAGTGGCAAGGAAAGGAAATATGCTAGATAAGGCATTTACCTTCTTTATAGTGCAAATGCACAAACACTAGGAGTCGAAAACAACAAATACCCTTTTCGCGAATTTTCATAAATTTCCCTTTTTGTTGTCCTCTGCCTAAGCAAAGCGTGCTTGCCAATGCTATGCATAATTCTTTTTTCATGCTTTTTCCAAGACAACCCTCTCGGTTGCATACATGCATTGCTAAATTATTTAGGTGAAATGTTGGGGAGGGCATCATTTGTGCAAATCTGATAAAGGGATCGTCGATTTTATTATTTACTCTTTTCTGCCTTTAAAGGCTGCTTGCATTATCGCTGGTTATGTTACATTCCGGAGAATAAAACGAGTTTCCTATTTGTTTTGATATTCCCAAGGCTATAATTGCCACTGTATGTACAGTTATGTCTCAGTTACATATAGCACAAAACTGATTATGAAAATTCGCTTGCCGCGTCCACCACCATGCACCAGCTGGCAGGCGAGGGCGGGGCTTAGCGACGGCTAACCGCGCCAGGCCCCCGCTGATTGGCTTACGAGTAGGGCATTACCACTAGCTGTATACTGTTGGGAAATATGCGTCCGGGCAGAACCGGGGAGTGGGGATGGTCGACCCTCGTGCGTTTCTCTCCTAATTGAGCACGAACTTTGATTTGAAAAACGTGTGTGCTGATTGTGACGAGCGGAAGCCGCCGATAGGTACCAGAGTTTAAGGTTCTGGATCATTTTGTTTGTCATTTGGTGGCCCCTGGGGTCAAGTAAATGATCTGGAAGTGATCAATACTTTTTCTAGGAGACATCTCTCACTGGCACATTAGTAAGCCAATGTACCAAAATGGACGTTTTGCACAATCATTCACTTCATGTTGCACTATTGTGTGTCACTCTAGGACACTTCAGTAATTGAGGTAAAAACATGCATATAGTGTGTGCTATTTTCAAAAAGACTGTAGTCACATAGGGTCCAACTTGTAAAAATCTGACTATAGTGACCTCACTGTAATTAATGTTATTATTGACACATGAAGATGTATATAAGAGATAATAAATAAAAACAATATTTATTCAAAGCTTTCTATATCAAGTAAAACATATTTGATGAATCATCATACTGAATGCACTGCTTCCCAACACACATGCATATTCATTTAAAGGTTAATTAAACATTGTTAAAAAAATACCCAAAACAACCTATCAATTCCACATGAAAAAGAGTCAATGAATAAAAAAAGGTAAAAATAAGCCAGTCTTCAAAACATGTCAGGAATGTTTACGATTTGATATTGATGGCAGCACCTCAAGGCTTTTCCCGTTCAATGCATTGTTTTTATTAGGCCATGATCATCCATTAATTATGCAATGCATGATGGGAGAGTCAATAACAGCATGACAATTTGTGTATTGTATTATTCAGCATAAGTTTTATGATAAAGTGGATGGCAAGTCTGCAAAATGTAGCAGGAGCATCTACAAGGTATTTAGGACAGCCTAAATCCTGTCATATTTCAAATGTTTCTGCCCTGAATAATGTTGCTGCTATCTTGGGCAGCAATTTATAAACGCAAAATTCAAACGGTGTCTGATTGTTTTTATAGCTGTCCCAAATTTGATGTCTTGTGTCAACTCTGCCCTGACAAGGTATTGAAACCTGACATGTTTTGCAGACTAAGGGGAGGGTGGGTGATGGTCAAGAATAAGAAAAAGTGCATAATGGATGGTCCCTTGGCAGAAGTGCTATGCAGTAATACTGCAGTGCAACTGCCTAAATTCAGCAGTATGTAACCTGATAATGAATTGCTCTGCACAATCTTATTACTGCTCTGAGCAGCAATTTGTCCCAAAATTTCAAAAACTGACTCAAATTTTCCATAGGCTTCCCCAGTTTTGTCAAGGGTAACCCAATCAAGTGAGGAAACCAGGTGAGTGAATATTTAGATAATAAGGTGGTGAGCCATTTCTGAGGATGGCAAACAAGAGATATTGAGTACAGTTAATGACTTATGATGATAAAAGCTTGACCACCAAACACATCAGAATCTCAGACTATCCATGCTATCAGAATGTAGACAATGCTGATGCATTGTTTCCATTCTGACAGCATGTCAAGTATGACAATATAGCTGGCTGGTGTTGCTGCACCTTGCCGTAATTTGAATTGGTCATTCACCTGGTTGCTATTATTGATAGCTAGCATGGTATATGATTAACCTTGCTTTATTTTGTGACTTTAATTTTGATTGAAGCTTGAAACATATCATTTTGATAAGCCAAAAATAATTGTATCTGATTTCACAGACCTAAGACAATCAAACATGGGCAAATAAGACATAACTAATTGACTTAACAATTTTCTTCAGGCAATTTTAAGCAATACTATTTGGTATTTAATTGTGTAATTCCAGAATATGCGTGAATGCATAAATGTGTAGGTTTTATGTATTCAACATACTGGAAATGTGTAACTCGCGGTACCGCGTCGCTTTCGTCACACACCCCTCATTTGATCCAAAATTACAAAATAAAGAGACAGTGTAACAAGGTACGAAATAAGTACTAAGGAATGCTCACCTTGAACTGGAAATTCCTCCCGTCTCGAAGAAATGCGCGCACAATGTCAATATCGCATGGATCACTATTCAATGGACGTATCCATCTTGAAAATTCTCCGGACGGCTGTCACGTGACACTTTAGTCACGTCTGATTGGTGCTGGCTGCCCAAGTGTGTGCGGATGACTACTTCGGTGAAATCTAAGTACATATATAGTACAGGGTTTTCCTTAAAATATCAGCTGGTTTCGTGGTATTTTGCAGTTTAAATGAATCTGTAGCATTCTGTCATTTTATACAAGTGAATGCGATACTTTTGGGTGGTGTTATTTGTTATAAATTATTATTGAAAGTTGTTTACGAATGTCAGCTGGGCTCAAGAACAAAACAACTCCACGAGGAACTCGTCAGTGGACTGCGTTTGCTGTGTGGCCGTCGGCAGTAAATTTTGGTTATTCCAGTTATTGAGACGAAAGGCTGTGTGCAAATTTGTTCAAACGTCAGTTCTGGTTATAGTAACTTTTTGTAACTTCAGACATGATGGGAAGCCTTGAAAAGACCTTCAAAGAGAGGAGATCGCACGGTACGCAATTTCCTGATCCATGGATCAAGAATGGCGCAGCAGAGCAAAACATTAGTTCTTTGTCTTTATTGTTTATTTGTATGAGGCTGAATGATCCTCTAGTTTATTGATGTTCAATGACATTCAAAATTTAATATTAAATTATATTTTTCGCTTCATGGCAATCAATCACATCATTGGATGGGGTGGGGCTGTGGGATTACGATTGATCTAACTTCCTGATCTTCCCATGTTTGTTTTTGTCACGCAATTTCTTTGTTGAGAAAGGCAAAGCTATAATATTACATTCATAATAACATTTTTACTTAACTGATTCACCAGAAGATACCAATTGTTGTATACCAAGAGTGAATGTGTTACGTCTTCCCTTGTCCCCTACCCATGTGGGACATTATGATATTCATCTTTCATTCATATTTTCTTTTTGGTTATTTTAATTTAACTTTTTGTATCATGTATTATGTTGTGCTCCCTTATTGAGCTTTAAATAACACTCCTTGGGTTTTATCAGTGTCTCTGGTTTGTGGCTTGAGTAGGTCTTCACAGAGCAGCATTGTGATTGAGTAGGTTGGTCTTTACAGAGCATCATCTGACACTGTTGTGTTTCTGTCTTCACAGAGCACCATCTGAATCTGTTGTGTTTCCAGCTCCACAGAGCATCATCTGATACTTCTGATTGTGCTACAGACCACTATATACATGGACTATTCAACTTCACTGCCATTTCGGGACCTAATTGAAATCGCCATTAGGGCCTAGATGTTGAAACGCTCTCACAGTTTATCTAAGTATCATACAGTACTGCAATTTTGACAATATAACCATACATCATTTAAAGGAACTATTCACATACAATTTTAAGCAATATTTGTTCTGTTTTATTAATATTGTGCAAAAGGAAGAACATGTTTTCTAGAGCAGACCATACAGTTTAACATTGTTTGCTCGATAGTGCTCTTGAAATTTTCACAAGATTCTACAAAATGTTGCCTTGAAAGCCTAGAGCTATTATCGCCATCAGCAGCAGTGTATGATTTGCTATAAAGCATTTTGTACTTGTTTTGTCATTATAAATGGTTTTGTTTTATTATGATTGTAAAATGTTCAGTATATAAATGTCACTCGGGATATACATGAAACAAAAAGAATGAAAGCATTATAGCAGAACAAAACCAACACCTTTAAAAATGTCCGTTTTCAGTTTTCATTTTTGCTAAAGAATGTTTGGGAAATGGTAGATATCTGCCATGGGTGCAATGGGCTCAATGATACCTGCTGAAGTCCAGCCAACTGTGTAGTTCAGAACTTAGAAGATGAAGAATTGTGTGACGGCGCAAGCCTTTTTCACCGAGCTACGGAATCGTGGAAGGCTTATGTGTGCCATCGCCCATCGGTAGCATGTGTCCAGCTAGTGAAGGGAGTCTGCCTTAACTACAGATCCGTCACTGAAGATGACAACCAAGCTGAGCAATTTGGTACTCCGAACCCGAAAGGAACGGATGAAACGAAACGATAACTTCTGCCAATTGCCATATTGTTTGAAAAGAAGGGTGGAACAAACCCTACTAATGGAACAAACCCTCGTCGATATGACAGGATCCCTATTAAAAGCATTGGCCTCCAACTATGTCAAAGAAGTAAATAAAAAGTGGCATTATAGATCGTTAAACCTACGGGAGGCAGATAACTGATCCAGGCCTCTAAAATCACAGCGGCGGAGGCGGACCGTCCTACAGCGGCGGAGGCGGACCGTCCCACAACGACAGAGGTGACGGTGGCGGTTCGTCCTACAGCGGCAGTGGCGGATCGTCCTACAGCGGCAGTGGCGGACCGTCCTACAGCGGCAGTGGCGGACCGTCCTACAGCGTCGGAGACCCGTCCCGCAGCGACGGAAGCGGCGGTGGCGTCCAGTGCTACAGCGGCGGAGGCCGCGGTGGCGGCCCGTCCTACTGCGGTGGAGGAGACGGTGGCGGCTCGTCCTCCAGCGGCGGAGGAGACGGTGGCGGCCCGTCCTCCAGCGGCGGAGGAGACAGTGGCGGCCCACCCTTCAGCGGCAGAGGTGACGGTGGCGGCCCGTCTCGCATAGGAGGCGACTGTGCCGGCCCATCCCACAGCGACGGATTCGACGGTGGCGACCTGTCCTACAGCGGTGGAGGCGACGGTGGCGGCCCGTCCTACAGCGTCTCGGACCAGACTCCCAGCCCAGCCCTCGCCGACCCCGGTCTCTACCGGCCGGAGGCGGTCACATGACCGGACGGGTCAGGTCAGCTAGGGCCGGTCAGCCGACAGCGGGACGGTCGGCTCGGGTCGGCACAACCCCAGTGTCAGAAAAGTGGTTCCGTGATCTTAGTTCGCGGAACAAAAGTTTGCCAGCAACAGAACAAATTTAAAAAGTATGTATTACTACGATTGACACCTGTGGCATTGTGATTGTCAGTTGACAACCTCATAAGAAAAACTGGGAACATCATGCTTGGACAGTGTCCTAGAAAAGGGAATTTTGGGTGTAAAGCGACACCCTGAAAGAAATAATATTCCACTCTTTTTCCGACTTTTGAATGCTTATTTTCCACTCTTTTGCACTTTTGATGTTATTTTCCTCTCTTTTTCTTTGTAATATGTGAAAAGCCAGAAAATGGATCAGGTTTTGTTTGCGAGCAAGACGTGTACATTCTTGAAAAGGTCTTTTTTAGTTTGAATTTTCCACTCTGTTTGCTGATTTCTGGTTTGAATTTCCCACTCGGCACCCTGGCTCAAAAGCAATTCTAGGACACTGCCTGGTGGGAACAGCTGCAGCTCGTCTATACCTATATATGTCAAAAGTGAACATAGTTAGCCATAAAAAAATCAACAAAAAACAACTAATATAACGATTATGCATGACAAACAAATATTACAACTCCCTACAACACACCAAGCTGATGCACGTTCACCATTCATACGAATACCTCACATGAGCGGAATGTGAGCACATTACACAGCACACCTCCATCCATTCGGCCTCGGCGCGTCCTTCTCACCTTGGCGAACTTCTTGAGCCGCGAGCTGGGACTGCGGGAGGTGGTGATGATGATCTTGGGGTCGTGCACGCCGGCCCAGCGGTACTCGTCGTCGACGTGCGAGGAGGCGGCGCCGCCCTGCTCGGTGCCGGCCTCGGCGGCCAGGCGCGGCCCGGCGTCGTCCCACTCGCCCTGCTCGTGCAGTCGCAGGCCGTCATAGCGCAGGTCCGTCTCCAGCGGCCGGTTCTCTGCCGCAGACAGACGGACACGCACGGTCAGACCGGACAGACCACAGCTCCCGCCCGGCTTCAGATGGCAGAGATACGCTGACTGGTCAGACAGTGGTCATCCGTGCCTGCCAGACTCACACGTCAGCTAAAGGGAGTGTGCCTACTCTTTTCGAATGTCAAATACATTTGTATTATGTCAAGAAGTCTATTGGCTTGACTATTAGATATGATAAAATTTACTTTGGTTTGACTATTGGATATGATAAAATTTACTTTTTGAGCATCTGAAGTCCAATTTTCGCTAATATTCTGTTTTACATATTGTTTTGTTTCGAAAGCAATGAACGATCACCAGTATAAGGTAATAACAGGGTAAAGAGATGGGCCTGGAACGGCGCACGTAGATAATAAGCTGCGTGTAAACAAACCCTAGAAAAACGATGCACTGCTCGACAGGAGGATCAGCGCGCACGAACTGTGTTCCCTCCTGTGTCAAACGCTAACCATATATCGCTAGCGTTCAAACCGAAATGACAGTCTTTCCACAGACAGACAGACAGACAAAGTGGTGGACAACACTTATCAGACAAGTCAGACCACACTGTCCCAGGACAGGAGTCAGAACAGGAGTCAGGACACGAGTCAGGACACGAGTCAGGACACGAGTCAGGACACGAGTCAGGACACGAGTCAGGACACGAGTCAGGACACGAGTC
>JARBER010128145.1:0-11056 GCA_030265075.1 Balanus glandula
CACCACCCCGACTCACGGTCACAGGACAGCTCACCACCCCGACTCACGGTCACAGGACAGCTCACCACCCCGACTCACGGTCACAGGACAGCTCACCACCCCGACTCACGGTCACAGGACAGCTCACCACCCCGACTCACGGTCACAGGACAGCTCACCACCCCGACTCACGGTCACAGGACAGCTCACCACCCCGACTCATGGTCACAGAACAGCTCACCACCCCGACTCACGGTCACAGGACAGCTCACCACCCCGACTCACGGTCACAGGACAGCTCACCACCCAGACTCACGGTCACAGGACAGCTCACCACCCCGACTCACGGTCACAGGACAGCTCATCACCCCGACTCACGGTCACAGGACAGCTCACTGCCCCGACTCACGGTCACAGGACAGCTCACCACCCCGACTCACGGTCACAGGGCAGCTCATCACCCCGACTCACGGTCACAGGACAGCTCACCACCCCGACTCACGGTCACAGGGCAGCACTGTGCCGGTCCAGCCGGTCTCGGCGCAGGTGACAGTCTGTGTGACGGTGCCGTTGGCAGTCAGGAGGCCCCTGGGACACTCGTACACAGCCTCCTGACCCAGGGTCCGGTTCTGGCTCCAAGTGCGGTTCTGCTCTGTGTGTGGTTCCGGTGGGTTCCCGAAGCATTCTGAAACCATACGGTGCTGCGATTATTAGGTGATAGTTACGTTAAACATGTTATTTAAAACAATGTCAGTTGTGAGAAAATGTTATATATGTGTGATTGTATTGACGTGGTTCATGTATGTGTAAGAACATATTAAGATATAGTTAAGTAATAATGCAGACAAAAGCAAAACATTCAATACCCTTATATACAGTAGCGTATAGCGCATGCGGATAAGTGTATTAGCGGGGGTGCTTTGCCTGCGATAACCCGGTTTCTGGCAAGGCCAAAATCATATTTGAGAAAGGCTACCATAGCTGTGAGGAGCATTGAAAAAAGCTGAATGGGCATAGTAAGTAGGTACCTATCTTGCAAAATATACCTTATTTTACATTGCTGACTTGCGGATGGATTCTGCAAAGCAGCCTTTTAGTGCACACCAATTGAGGTGACGCCCAAAACTGAAAGCTGTTTACTGGGATATAAGAACTTCAGTTTGAGTTTACAGTAATGACGGTCCTCTCACCTCTTGAGGAAAGGTTATCATTTGACATCAACGCAAAAAAAACAAGCAATAACCTTGAACGCTAAGACAAAAAACTTTCTGGAAAAAGGCATGTTTTGTTGTGTATAATTATGTAAGCTACGTATATCATGAGTCGGCTCAATATACCAGTACTTTATTGATAATTAGGTCGATCATTTGAGCATTTTAAATAATTATGTTAATTATCGGATACATAAATTACGCTTTGCTGATCTTAACTGACTGGGAATCCGTTGTGCTCGTATACACACTAATCCTACATTAAACTGAGGCCGGCTGTTCAGAGAGCGTCGCTGTCCTGGTCGGTGTCGGAGCTGCGGGTCCACTGACCATCACACGGCAGCAGCTCGAGACCGCTCCATCCAGCGGCCGTACAGGTCAGCTGCTGAGAGTGCAGCCCACTGCTGGTCCGCAGCTGGTCCCCGCTACAGTTGTACACCGCCAGCCCGTCCCTGTCGGAGTCCAGAGCCACCAGCCGCACACCAGCCGGCTCGTGGTTCAGCTCCCCGCACACTGCAGGCGACGACGCACCAATATTACGGAAACATCAGACATGCTGGGTAGTGTGTAGAGCCCTTCGTGGAATGTAAATATCATATGGATATGGAAAGGGAATTTAAATGGATGGAAATGGGACAAACTTTTGGGCAATTCATGGGATGGGATGGATTTCGATTGGGATGAGACAGACCATATTGTTTTTAAGCACTACAAAACAGGTAATGCTTAAATTTGTGGAAATGGATGACAATAGGAGCCCAATTAAGTATCAAAATGGATTGGAATGGATTTGGATCTGGCTGAATGTAATGGAATGGGATGGGGGCTGAAAATATGTCACATGAAGGGCTCAAATGCTGGGTACCTATGTTCAAACACGACATATAGGTACTGGTCCAGCATCCACATGTAGAAAAAGTACACATATCAGAACGTCTCGCCCACAGTACACGGTACGTGACGTCACGTAGTCACGGGCAGTGTCCTGCCCTGCGGCACAGTCTGACAGCCAGGCGGTGTCCTGCCCTGCGGCACAGTCTGACAGCCAGGCGGTGTCCTGTCCTGCGGTACAGTCTGGCAGCCAGGTAGTGTCCTGTCCTGCGGCACAGTCTGACAGTCAAGCGGTGTCCTGTCCTGCGGCACAGTCTAACAGCCAGGCGTTGTCCTGTCCTGCGGCACAGTCTGACAGCCAGGTGGTGTCCTGTCCTGTGGTACAGTCTGACAGCCAGGCGGTGTCCTGCCCTGCGGCACAGTCTGACAGCCAGACGGTGTCCTGTCCTGCGGCACAGTCTGACAGTCAGGCGGTGTCCTGCCCTGCGGCACAGTCTGACAGCCAGGCGGTGTCCTGTCCTGCGGCACAGTCTAACAGCCAGGCGGTGTCCTGCCATGCAGCACAGTCTAACAGTCAGGCAGTGTCCTGCCCTGCGGCACAGACTAACAGCCAGGCGATGTCCATCCAAAGCCTAATAATCTAACAAATGTCGTTCAGAAGCCATACAAGTTAGAAGTTCATACATTTTCAGCAGAGCTGTTTACCTGTGCATTCTGGTATACCGGACCCCCAGCCGGTAGGTAAGCATGGTGAGATGAACTGAGTGAGGTTCCGGGGCAGCTTCAGGCCGTCCAGACACTCATATGTGACGCTATCATCGCCCTTGGTCCAGTTCAGAGGCTTCATGGAGTAAGGCTGTTCCGGAGTCTCCGTGCATACTGCAACAGGCACATTATAACAGTTCAGTGAGCGCAATAGCCGTTTTCACGATGCATTTGACGTTCGGTCGCTGGGGACGATTGGGGCAATTGGAGCACTTCGGCGATTGGGGTGGCCTTTTGGTCAAGCTTGTAAGAACACACATTTACCAAGAAATGTTGGATATTAGTCTGTAAAGTCAAACAAATATATATACCCGGCGTTTCATCAAAATGCATCTACTCGAAAATCGATGATTAACCCAGTTAGCTTAAGTCGCAGTCTTGCAGAATTACCAGCATTGGAAATCCAATTATTTGCTATAACACATATGTGAAAACTAACGTTGTTTAAGATACATAAGTGCAGCTTCACGCCATCAAAAAGCTGTAAAAAAAACATGCATTTACGCGAATAATGTTCGCGAACTTTTGTTTTGCGAAAACTGGTGGATGCAACTATTTATGAACAATAATGGAGGCACGTGCTGTTACTGATTACAGATGAGCTGTCACTGAGATGACACAGAGACCCAGAAACGTCTCCTTCACTCTCACCTTGTGGTGATGTGGGTGGCAATGTGCAGAGAGAAGGGGCTTATCGGTCCGGCGCTATCCTCGAAAAAATAGTATCCGATAAGCCCTTTGATTCTTTTTGCACATTACCACCCACATCACCACAAGGTGTGAGTGAAGAGAACGCTCCTGAATCTCAGTGTCATCTCAGTCTCTGCTCATCTGTGACCAGTAACAGCACGTGCCAGGGTGGGCACGTGCCTCCATTGTTGTTCATAAATGGTTGCATCCACCAGTTTTTGTGTAGCATAAGTTTATATTAGTGATGTAAATGCATGTTTTGCAGCCATTTTGCCGCTGTGAAGCTACGCTTATTAATATTACACAACGTTAATTCTTTCGTATCTTACATTACATTTGATTGCCTTTTTTAATGCTGATATTTTTGTAGGCCTGCGACCGAAAAAACGAGTAATTATGGATTCCAAAGTGGATGCACTGTAATGAAACACTGGTATAATAGTATGATCTTAGAATACAATATTTTCCGTTTGTTTGCGTAATATAATCAAATTCCAGCATATGAACGCACACACATGGCAATTTTGAGATATTGCATATTCTTCTACAAAACAAACTATTCTTCGAAAAAAAGAGACTGAGGCAAGATCCAAAACACCTTAAAATAAACCAGATGAAGTATGAAATGCACGGCTGAGAGTTAGCTACGATTTTTTTAAAGGAATGCAATACAATGTCAAAAGCATCACTTCAGGATCAGCGTCGCCACGTCCCGTGGAGATCACATCTAGCTACTCCAAGTCGCAGGCGGCCATTGCAGCCCATGCTGCCCAGACGTGCAATAAGCGAAGAGCTAACTATAGCCTATAGCCTTTATAATCTACATGGCCCGTTCAATCGGCAGGCCGGCTCTAGTTAGCTCTGCGCTGAATCCTGGCTGGTAACGCGGCCGGCGGCCGAAAGAAACACATACCTACTGTCCAGAATAGCGAAAACGAAACTGTAACTTTGCATTAATCCTTGCGATCAAAAGTTAGAATAACTTGAAATATGACGGAACTATTTCATTTAGTTCTTAAATGAAATACACATTTCTTCTAGTGTTTGATTAGTAAGCCATTTTTCCTGAATTCCATGCAAAGCATAAGACAGCATTATCCGAGCCTGCATTTCCGGCCCAGTGGAGTGGCACAAGACGGCTGAAACCACCTCAGCTGTCTGGGATCACCAGAGCTAGTGTAATATGTCATTGTTAATTGTTCGTTTTTATCATTATAATTACTTTGCCATAATAATGCAATAGTTCGTCAAATGTCAACTGATAAAAATAAATTTAAAAAAATGCGTGCTCTTTCGAGCTAGACCAATCCAAAAACAATCGACCCAACGCTTCAAACAAACGGACGAGTAAAATCATCGTGAAACGGGTACTATCAGCAATTCTAGAAGAAGCCGTTGTAATTATGTGGCAAAACAGCGATTAAAACATTTTCTATTTTTGCATTTATGCTTTTGTCATCAGGATAAAATTAAACAGCACGTAGACACATGCAACATGTAAAGATATGCTGCGCAGGCTGAAAAGCTAACTAAAAATTAATAAAAGCCTAAACGTCCCCCGCAGCCAAAATAGAAACAAAAATGTCATGATTTGCCCGAAACACAGTCATCTCAGAGCTCAAAAAAGCTCAAATATATTAGATATGTCCGTCATTTTCTTGAGGATAATCTGTGGTGCTCTGTGAGATGTGCTGTCGGTGGATCTCACCAGAGCAGACCCTCAGGTCACTGGAGTTCCAGCCGGTCGGGCCGCACACCATGGTCTGTACGATGAGGTCGGTGGGGGTGGCCGTGCCCGGGTTGCAGGTCAGGGTAACCACGGTACCCAGCGGCTTGGTCTCGCCTGTGTAGTCCCAGGCGAGCGTGCCGTGGAAGGTCTCCAGGCGCGGCGGCTCAGTACAAACTGTAAGGTAGGCGCGAAGCATACAGGCCTGTTCGTAATACTGTAACTATGTCACTATTATCTGTTTTGATGGCTGATCTTTACTTGACAGATTATTGAAATACATCACATCATCGTCATTTCCCAAAGCCAAACCAAGCAGACCATTCCACTGGTGTAGTTATACCTGCAAACAACGATGCATAAGCATCATATACATCTCTTCACTATTGAAGCATCCAAGCAATATTAAATCGACAACATGCTTCTGCACCGGTACGCACGAGCACAGAACAATCCCTTTGAACGAGCCTGAGAGGGGTCACAGCTCCGTCTGCGCGTGTCCCTGTACCATGGTGATAGACAACACCACTCACACTGGCACTTGACGTCGGCCTGCACGACAGACCAGCCTGTCTCGGTGCAGATACTGATGATGGAGGTCTCGCCGGTGCCTGTGGCCAGGCCCGCGGCACAGCTGAACGTCCAGATGGAGCCAAGTGAGCCGTTCCCCTGGAGGAGCGCGCTGCTGGCGGCGATGGTCGAGTGGTTTCCGACTGGCGGGTCGGTGCAGACTAGAGCCCGAAACAAGGTCAGGGCAGAGTCATTACCGGGTTAGGTCAAGGTCATACGGCATATGCATAAGTAGGTCTGTATAGGCTCAATATAAAATGCGGACAGGGGAAACGTTGGGTCAGGCCAGGGTTATCTGATGTGAAGACAACTGAGCGCGGTTTTTCCTCAGCTCGGCTAAGTTCAGCTCAGCTTAGTTCAGCTCAGTTCAGCTAACATCCTATAATATCAGAGGCGCTGAGGAGACATTAATATGACATCACACTGCAGTAAGGACATTTATTGCGACAGTTGGATAACTACGTAGATATAAGTTAGCATTGAAGCAAGACATAAAAGTCAGTGCGTCCAGCCAATCCAGCTGTGTGCATTGTCTAGCGACTGTTTAATAAACAGCACACACTGTTTGGCACCGATCGCTCAGCGCACCCACAGTTCGCTACCCTCCGCACAGTACCTTCAGCCGCACTGTGGGCAGTGTGGCACTCACATGTACAGGGCAGCAGGTCCGTCTGCCAGCCAGCCTCGTCGGTACAGTTGGAGAACTGCCGTGTGGTACCGTCGGCCGTGGCCAGCCCCGGGTTACAGAGGTACTCCACAGAGGCACCCAGCTCAGCTGACTCGTTTTTCCAAGATGACGTCATCAGCCCGTCGCCAATCACAGCCGGCGGCTGACCGGCACAGTCTGCAGAGGTGTGACGTCATCAGTCATTAACATACCTGTTTTACCGCACTATATTAATTGCTGGTCAGATCAGCGACTTAAGAGCCTACGGCGGGGGATGCTGATACCAGTCGGCTAAAATCTGGTGGGAGGGGCCGGGGTAAAAGGACAGTTTGCTTCCTAGGATTTTCAACTGGTTCATGTATCCTGTCCTTGTAATCAACAACCACTAAAAGGGGGCAGTCTGGACAAAACGTTCTCTAAGAGACTCGGAACAGCGATCTTAGCATTGCAGATAGAGAACAGAATACAAATGACAAGACTATTCTAAAATTAAATATATCCATCAAAGCCTGTAATTAACTAGATTCATTTGAATGATCGATATGTAAGTAACTATACCCGCTACCCAGCGTATATTGTTGGGGCTTGGTCAGATCATTTGATCAATAAACGCTCCAAACACCATTAAATGTTGTTGTGGAATGTGGATTGTTCCAATCACGCAAAAGCACACATTTTGGGGCCACCATTGATTTCCATGAAGTCAAAGTTCGCTGTGTTTGATCCTACTCCACGTCACCACGATCGGCAGCGCTGCGCTACCCTGTCGTCATTCTCCGCAGCCCGCACTGCCACGCCACCAGTCGACCACTGACGTGTGCAGTTGAAGTCGAGGTCGCAGGCGCGCCAGCCGGCCGGGCTGCAGACAGCCAGCTGCTCCGTCAGGCTGCCGTTCGATCTCAGACCGGCCCGACAGATCATGTGGGTGGTCTGTCCGAATCCAGCCGGCTGAGACGCGTTGTAGGCGACGGTGGGTGACGTGTTCGGCCACGGGGGGCAGACGTTGCACGGCAGAACATCTCCCACCTGCCGACACGGCACGGCCCCAGCGCCGGTCAGACCACGGCAGATCGTCAACTCTGCACGGGTCACGCCGAACAGTCCTCAGCCGGAGCTAGCGGGGACCATCTTACAAAGCAGACGTCAATCGGGCTATTTAGATATATGAATAGGATAGTGTCACGGGTGCAGACAAACTATTGTCTTAGCATAGCTGCAATAAGCGCTGCTTCTGACAGAGGCGTTCTATGTTCAGCTCTATTGAATCGCACTGTGAGTTGTGACAAACATCCGATCGCCACGCTAAAAGTGCTACTTCGCTCTCCGCGTTGGAAATAAACAGCAATCCCGCCGCCTACACGGCTGTCATCGCAGCAGTAGTACATAGATGTGCCGCCAGGGCGGCGCCCCGTTCGACTCACCCATCCGAGTGGTGTGCAGGTCTGCTGCTGAGAGACGCTGCCGTTGGCCGTGGTCAGCGATGCGTTGCAGGTGAAGGTAACCGTGGTGTCAATGTCATGGGAGGAGTTGTGAGCTGACTGCCAGTCGCTGGTGAACGTGGTCAGGCTGCTCGTCTGCAGCGGATCCGCCAGACACCCTAAAAGGCAGCACTCAGCAGGATACGGCTACTGTAGTACATACAGTGCCAGTGTCGCCACAGCATTGAAGAGGGTAGCCGGGGGTTCGGGGATCAATCCCATAAGGTTAATACTAAAACCCTGCCAATCTGGGACCCGAAATATGCCCGGAGCTATCATGGGGGACGGCCGCTGAACCTCCGTCCCCACCATTCCGGTGGTGACACGTCAGTCACAGAATAATCACCCTGGATACACACTGTTCGCAACATAGCAACGCGTACAACTAGGTCAACACCCACCGGCTACATACCCCGCAAAGCGACAGCAGGACACAGTGCATTTGGGACTGTTTACTACGTGCAACATAGCAACACACCAACGGTACTGAATCACTAATAATCCCGAGCTAACAGCTGATAGCCCTGCACACCAGGTCTGCCCTTCACTCACGGTCACACGGCTGCAGCGTCAGAGGGCTGGTGCCGGTCATCTGCCACGTACGGCTCTCGTCACACGTCTGCACCTGTTGTCGCTCTCCACTGGCCGTCTTCAACAGATCGTGACACGTGTGCACCAGAAGCGTGCCGTTTTCCGCCAGGCTCATGTTGCTGTATAGCGGACCCTCTTTCGGGAACTCGCACACTGAAACGGTGCAGGGTTTAGTCCGTCGGTGATGGCGTACTCTGATAGACGCGAATCGCGATGTCTTTCATCATCGTCAACGTCACCCATCATGCTGGTGATGCAGTATTACGATACATTTAGGGCTGCAGAACGGTGAAAAGACACCTAATGTGAAAATTTCGCTTGAGTTGTGCTATCACCACCTCAGCGCCTTTGCACCACATGTATATCTTCGTGGAGTGGGTAGACTGTGCCGCTGGACATCACTGCGCGGCGGGTTAGTCTACTTGCTGCTGTTGAAGTCCCAATGGCCAACGGCTCATTGGGCTTTACGGTGCTGATGGCATATGTCATGTCGCACAAGAACAAACAGCTAATACGCCTACACATGTCCTTGATATCAGAATGAATCTTGACTGCTAACCCTCGGTCTCCATGGTACTGGTGCATGTCACGAGACACGCATTACATTGACACCATCCCCATGTATATCATATATGTGTCCTTTGGCCAGGCGATATAGCGGCCACCAGCCACACTTCAACGGCCGGATATACCGACAGCCAGGTAACCCACCTGGGACACACTTGGGCGACGTCCCCACCGGCACCCCTCCTGGCAGGGGTTCGGTCGGCTGCCACTCCGTCGTCAGGCTCGTGCATTTGAACTCCATCTTTTGCGGCCCAGCGGCGGCGTACAGGTTATAGTGTTTTGGACAGGAAAGAGTCACGGCGTCCCCGGTGACTAGAGGTATCGTATCCGGCGGAGTCGGCGAGCGATTCACTGTCGGCGCCGGTCCCTCGTCGCTAGAGGGCGCTATCTGATTGTACTCGATGCAGCAGTGCTCTGCGAATGGAATGGAAAGTCACGAGTTACTCGGACTGGCCACACAACTTTGCGAATGATATTGACCATAACAAACACTGATAGAGCTCTGACAAACACTGATAGAGTGCAAACTGGCATTTGGCACACCCTTAAACTTATGAAGGTTCACACTTGATGTACCATGTAATCTGATTTCAGACTTGATATGACCCGCGAGGCAAAAAGTTTCAACGATGCAGATAATTGTTTCATAAGCAGCTGTGTAAAAATGGTGGTATTGTGTGACGCAGCTTTCATGTAGTTTCCCCTCCCACAAAAAACTCACGAGGCTTCCAAACGCTTTCTTCACAGCATGGGTCAGGCTGTCCGGTGTTCACTATCCGTTTGTTTGCTGTCGGATAATTAGCGATTGACTGATAACCGCCGTCTACTGCTAACAATCCCCGGTCACTGTCCGTTCCCAAAGCCCGTCCTCTGCCTACCCTTGCAGAGGTTGTCACCCGATAGGAGTGGCCAGTCGCTGATGGTGGCCGGGCCATCTTGGGTCATACTGCACGTGAACTTGGCGGAGGCGGACAGGTTTTTCCTCGTGTTCTCTGTGGGTAGCACCTGTGGTGGGAAAGATTGGTCAGACCGCAGTTCTACTGCTGCTGCTGCCGCTGCTAACCTTCTATATAGTAACAACTCGAATAAATAATTACAGGAGGAGTTGCTATTAGTTGTCTGAATAACAGCCTTGTAATAATTGTTGGAAATTGCATACATCGTCACTTTTAATGTATATTTACATTTCCTGGACCTCATGAAAACAAGCTTTATAAAAAAAGTCATGCGAGCCAAACAGATCAGATCAGAGTGCTAGCTTGTAATAACAACGCACTGGAAAGGAAACAGTTTTTTTAAAGTCTGTTGAATGTCTGTAAAGAAAAGCAATCACTTTCATGATGTGATTTTTGTCTGAGGTAGCAGTTGTCAAGCCCATGTCCGGAAATCACTTATAAACATTCTTTATAAAGTTATAAAAACTTCGCTGCCGAGCTGCTGTCTGTAGATACGTTTCACCAGTTAAAACTTTAACCCGATTGTCAGTGGGTGAAAATCGGACACTTCGCGCTCTACCTAGTTACGTATGTATATGGGTTTAAAGGGACATTGCCACCTTTTTGAAAGCTGTCAAATGTAGATCATATATTTCAAAAACACGAAATAAATGCTGCTGATTACGAATATCACATTTATTTTTTCTAAGAAAAACTAAAGCTCAAACATACCGAAGTTATAATATCTGGTCTTGTGATGTCATAGCAAAGAAAAACGAAGGAAGTTTGGGTAATGGGCAAAACCTTCACTCTGTTAATTGCTGCCAATACAGCTGGCCAAGTCGACTACAATACAAATATGCTAAACTGAGATGACGTCACCAGTAGAGATCCAAATTTCAGAACCACGCAGCCGGCGACGGGTCCAAATTCAGTCCCCGCGGGCCTGATGCTGTGTCTGAATCCAGACTTGCCGGGCTCATGCCGGGCTCAGCACAAGTTCGGGGGTGAAATTATAGTTAAATGTATGATGCTGTAGACATGCA
>JARBER010128256.1:0-11056 GCA_030265075.1 Balanus glandula
CACCTTAAGGTAGGCAGGATTTATAAAGGGCCCATGGTCTTAAGGACCTGCTCTCATCGAGCTCACAGCTTTTTACATCACAGAGCTCACAGTTTATATCTCGTTTCGTTTGTAAGTTATTGCGAAAAAGCCGGAGGGTAAAGTTATTACCGTTGTAATTATTACCGTTAAAAGCCGGTTGTAAGTTATTGCGAGGAGCCGAAGCATTTTTCGCCCCCCCCCCCACAGCCAATGGCTGGGGTAAGAAATGGACATGATATTGACTGGGTGCCCAGAGGGTCTTTCCTTATAGTGCCTTGCCCGCCCATGTCTCAAAAGGACACCAGGCTCTATCCTTACCGTAACAGTAATTATGGTCATAGTCATAGTTAGGTCATAATTATGGCTTCTTATTTAGGATGCTCTGCAGAATTTTGTCAATTCCAAACTTATCATTGGAATTGGATAAGAATCGGGTTGTATTGTGGTGAACAATCATTTTAGTGGATGCAGCTTAATGTTCACATGTGTTTTTATCCTCTGAATGCCTTCTCAGAACTGCTCACCTTGTGCTTTCAGAGTGTCAGCAGAGATGGCCGGCTGTTTTGACTCGATGCGGATGGACTGCGAGTGTTTGGAGCTGGGTGAGCGGCGGAACGTGGTGGCCGCCGCCCTCAGCGGAGTGCTGGTGAGTTCGGATATCTCTGGTAAAATGTGGACTGCGTCCCGCCATGCTGAAGGAAGAGACTGGCCCGCCTTCTATGCTTTCTAAAATGACAAGATTGATGGAGTTTGACACAGTGTCATGCTCCATGTTATATAAATTCCCAGGCCCCAGAGACTGAGACATGTATGTATTTTATCAATTATTAAACCTCTGACGTAGATCCAAAGATCGTTACCCATGGTAATTATATATGTTTTGTATTGAACATACAAATTGTGGAACAGGAAATGTAGATTAATCGATATCGTTTCGAGTTTGTCCAGGAAATACTGAGAATAGACTCAGTCACTCAAGAGCCAGCTGATTTTTTAATGCCAAAATAATACGACGTCGATTTATCCCCGTCGGTTGTATGATTGCTTTAGTGGGTTTTAACAATGTATTTCGAATATTTTTAATGGACGGACTTTCGAGTTCACATCCGTGGTATTCCGGGAGCGCAGGTCTTGACCTCTACCATCCACTAGCGCAACTGGACCAGTAGCCGGCATAATTAAGAGGCTAAAGTTGTAAGTATCCGTCTATCTGGACACGGTCCGCCCCGCCCTCTGACGTCACCTAACCTTCAGTGTGACCGCTGCCACCGCCGCAGGCCATCCCAGTCAGGATTCACAAGCCAGCCCCAAGGTGACTCGAACCGGGACTGACATAATCGGGAATGTTCACAAAGCTGAGTGATCTCCCACTGAGCTACAGGGAGGCTGATATAATCCGCCTCCCTGGCAAACAAGAGCGACTGATATAATCTGCTGTGTCGTGTTTTATGCGTCGTCTATTGCGTCTGTATTAACTACTTCACCTTGTGTTTCAGTTTTTCACCGGCTGGTGGATCATGATCGACTGTGCTGCCATCTACCCGAGCATGGCGGAGATGCATCACGCCTATCACGTGTGCGGCGTCGTTGGCACAATATCGTTCTTTATGTAAGTACAGCGCCTCTCGGGGCCGGGCCGGGTGGTTCATCAGACATAGGAGCGCTGTGCTCGGGATCCATTGCGTCCTGGTTCGAGTCTGCCTAATCGTGAGGTCATTTGGGTCCCCTCTCGGGTAGGTGTAAGAGACTAACTATAAATGAAGACACGCGTAAAGCTCCAACACCACCACCATTGCCTCTGAGATTAGGATGGAGAAGCCAGACCGAAACACGCTCCAATCGACCGCCGGAGATGACAGGCAGAAGGGAAAGTCATTAGTCGGCGCGGGACTCAGTCTTGGCGCGATAATTTGATTGTCGCTGATTATGTGATTGATTGTAGGCGAAATGCAGACGACGTTGACGGGTTATCCACGCATCGCGCCGCCGGGGAATGCTTGCCGCTGGCCCTGCGAATAGTTGATCAGTCATGGACCTCAAACGGCTTCCTCAAGGAATATAAGTCAGTAGTGCTTCTTGACTGGGTGTAAGAATCTTGATGCTGACTACGTGTTATGTAATCAAAATCAGATGCGTCATCGAAATTGGAATAGTCAGGCGTCAAATCAGCCAATCAGAGATGACATTCGTAATTCATACTCGTTCCGGCTTCTAGGACTCAGGTAAGCCAATTTCAGTTATCTAAGATGTTTCTGTGCAGATGTGACTGCTTCTCTCACAAATGTTGAGCATGGGAACAGCTTGACTTATCAACTAAAACCGCAATGGACAATGTGAACCGTTCCCTTTAACACCACCCTCTCCCTTCCGCTCAGGATAAACGCGGTCTCTAACGGTCACATCCGCGGGGACCTGTACGACACCGGCTGCCTGGCCCAGCGCGGCGCGCGCGTCTGGCTCTTCCTCGGCTTCCTGCTCGGATTCGCCGCCATCATCGCCGCCATGTGGATCCTGTTCGCCGCCTACGTCGTCCCCGGTAGGTGGCGCCTTTCAGTGTAGATATGTCTACGTGTAAAAATAGCCAAATTGATGTAATATAGACACTTAATCGTCAATGTTTCCAAATGTAAAGCGCAAAAAGACCTCAGGGGTTGACGCACCCTAAAACCCCAATACACAAGCAAAGCAATAAAATGTAAAGATAAACAGGAAATATATCTTACCATCTAATGTAGTTCCATGTGCCTTGAATTGTCGTGGTATGTTAAGGTTAAAGAAACTTGTGTTGCCATGTGTGCCGGCTGGTCTGGTCACTGTCAGTATCTGTCATATGCGTTAAGACCGGTCATATGTGTTGGCCGGTTGTGTTCGGTCTGTCTCTCAGAACCTTGGAGGCTGTTCCAAACTCCTACCGGCCTACTATCGTTTTCGTTACTGTGAGCGGCGTGCCGGCTGACTGTGGCCCTGTGTTGTGCGATCCTGTCTCGTGGCCCTATGTTGTGAGGTCCTGTGTCGCCTAACGGTCCTCTTTACTCGGCAGGGGGTACCCGGTCCCATTGACCCGGTCCCAGCTGACTGTGGTCCTGTGTTGTGTGGTCCTGTGTCGCCTAACTTCCCTTTCCACTCGGCAGGCGGTCCCCGGTCCCAGTGGCCCGGTCCCAGCTGACTTTAGTCTTGTGTTGTCCGGTCCTGTGTCGCCTAACGTTCCTCTCCTCTCGGCAGGCGGCACCCGGTCCCAGCTGACTAGTCCTGTGTTGTGTGGTCCTGTGTCGCCTAACTTTCCTCTCCACTCGGCAGGCGGCCCCCGGTCCCAGTGGCCCGGTCCCAGCTGGCTTTAGTCCTGTGTTGTGCGGTCCTGTGTCGCCTAACCTCCCTCCCCTCTCGGCAGGCGGCACCCGGGACCAGTGGCCCGGTATCGCCGTGGTGCTGCAGAACCTCTTCATCTTCGCCGGCTCGCTCGTCTACAAGTTCGGTCGGTCGGAGGAGCTGTGGGGCTGAGTGGCCGCCAGGCTGTACTGTCACTAGGCGTGGTCTGGCCGGCACGTGCTGACAGCGCTGGGGCCGCCGCCTTCCTTGGGGTGGTCTTCTGAGAGCCGCCCACCTTCGCGTCATCCGCCGTGGGAGCGTCTGCCCGGTGGTTGTCTGATGGGAGCGCCTTGGGGTCGTCTGTCTGAGCGCCCTGGGTCGTCTGTCGGAGCGCCTTGTGGTCGTGTGTCGGAGCGTCCTGGGATCGTCTGTCGGGAGCGCTCTGGGTCTGTGTGCTGCTCCGTCTCACAATGCCGGTCGCGCGGCGGTCGGCAGCTGGTCGTGTGCACCGGTCGCCGTCTTCTGTGCCCGGCCCGGCGATGTCGCTGCTCGGTTCGGCGCGGCGCCAGGCTCTCATCCCTGTCCCCGCCGGTGCTCTGACTGGTGTGTCACTGAGGCGCGTCACTGACTGGCGGTCACCGACTGGCGCGTCTCCGACAGGCCGTCACTGACTGGCCGTCACCGACTGGCCGTCACCGACTGGCCGTCACCGAACTGCCCCTTGTCGGATGCCTGGAATGTCACCCCGCGTGCTCTCTTCTCCGAGGACTGAACCACATGATCTCTGTGATCTCTGTGGAAGAGCTGCCCAGTGGCCTCTGTGCGTGTGGGTGATATTGGACGGGAAATCGGGTGAGCACTGTGAGTGAGATTTGGACGGAGAGTGAAATGTGCGTTGGAGGCATTGTCACATGAATGATCCCTCACATCGATGACCTATGTTACACACTACCAAAGGGTCTTCTCTGTCCTTGTATTGGGGGATCTTTTTATCAAGCTAGTCCCCTTGAGGCTGAATAATTCTAGGCATTGTATTAACTGTGAGTGGGGTGTCGTGTTGGGCATGCGACAGTAAATGACTCCAGCGATATTCTACTGCGGTGTGTAGGGCTTGCTCATTTACTGCTTTTGCGGGAGAGCCGCACTTGTGTGAAGAATCGAACAATATCCAAGTATGTTGTGTGTGTTCTTCGTTCGTTGCTTCTGACTGTAAGTGATGATCGCATATAGGTGCGTCCCTGGCTGTCTTTAATTATCACGTTACTACAATAATTACCTTATTTATAAGTCGTCAGGTGTTGTTCAATGCCAGCTTCGAGATGCTAAATCGTCATTACTGAAGAAGTATTCCTTTTAGCCGAAGCAGCTGAGGCGAAATCTCCATGTGAAATACAGCGGCATTAAGCACTGGAAGTGTTTTGCAAGCATTTGTAATGGCGATAGATGCAGCAAACGATGCATAATACATCCACCGGTAACAATGCCCCTAATACCTGACCACGACACCGGGAACGATGCCCATAATACATCCACGTCACTGGAAACGATGCGCCTAATACAGCCACCACGACACTGGAAACAATACGCCTAACACGGAAGCTGAAGCTGTAGCTGCGGTTATTCATTCGGAAAATACGAGGGTTTGTATTAAATCCCCCTCCCGCAAACAAGGCTTTGCTCAACTCACGCTTTGGTTTTACTTGCAGTGTTATTTCGTTTCCCACGTTCAAAAACAATTTTTTCTCGCCTTTTCTTGGTGTCACAGTGGCCGCATCGGCGTAATAAAGCCATTGTCATCGTATTCCGTTCGCCGTAACGCTGCATTGAATTAATCACATTTTACCTCATTGTTCTCTACCAGTCCCAGCTCCCACCTTTACCAGACGTCTGCGGCCACCAGTGTTCAGCTTTATCTGGCCCGTCACTAGATAGATTTCATGTAAAAAACGTTTATGATACTGTGCCGCAGTAGTTATTAGTTGCATGGCCTCTCACTAGATGACTGAACTTAATATTTATTGCATTGAAGACGCCTGTGTGATGCTGCACCGCAGTACTCTCTATTTCTCTAACTGGTCACTAGATGGCTCTGCATGCTTGACGCCTGTTTCATGCTGTACCGCAGTACTACTAGTACTGCCTGCCGTTGGTTATAGACTTATCAACGCACCATGGTTAGAGATATATTGGTCGCTGCTATGGATCTCAGACACCATGAGACCTCGTTTTTTTGGCGATTATTTATTAAGGAATGGTGGATTCGGAATCAAATTTTCGCGCAGTATTGTAGCCCAGACGTCAATTTTTGTCTGTAAAGTCTGTCCCCGCGCCCCGCCTGGGGGCAATATTTGTCTCCTTCCGGATTTTCTAAATAACTATAAAACGATACTAGATATCAACATTAAACTTACAGCACTCCATATGATATCGATTCTGCGTTTTCACATCTTTGTTTATAGAAATTGTTGTATTTTTTAATTATGACATTTTAATGTCATCATGTGATGCCATTTTTATGGAAAACAACAAATATTTGAAAAACCGTAGCAATTCGCGGTTTGAAGCGAATTGCAAAAAAAAGAAATAACATTCTCTACATGATGACTATCTAGGATTTTCACAATTTAGAGTTTTTGACCCTAAACAAATTTAACTTTTTACAAAAAAAAGTTTTTGAGAATCCGTTTTTTCAAGATTTTTCAAAAACCGAACTAACTGTATTATAACTACGTAAAGGAAAACACTCAAACTAAATTTAAAACCCATAACCTTACCTATAGTTTCCTGACTTATGGCTCCCAAGCGTTAGTAACTCATGGCGCCATTTTTGGTATTCACTTTTTGTGTTTATTTTTGACCAGATATAGATAAATAAATATCACCGCTGTATTTCTGAGACAAAATAATTATACACACGTCTCCTCATTTGACCTAACTTAGATCTTTTATAGTGTCAGATCGTGGAAATGACTTGATAATTAATTATACATATAAAACAACCCATATAACATGTGTCGCGTGACTTTCGTAGACGTCTTGCCTACATTGACCTTGTGTGGCCTGACCTTGCTTAAAATTTATACTATGTGGCCACTGCTCTTGGCGACAAAGTGCAGCCTGTCAGTTTTCCGTCCATCACGCAGCACGCTCCACGCGCCATGCCGACCCCTCACGTGATACACAAAATGTCAAGCACAAAATGTATTTATTGAATTGGGCTATCAGATAGCGAAGACCGCTGGTCAATCGGATACGGTGCTCCGAAGAAATAAACTCCTCAAAAGCGTTATGATCTTGTCTCGTCTAGTCGGGCCACTCATTCGTGAGAAAAATCCCATATCTGATGAGGACTCGCGAGCGCTTTGCGCTCGCTCGTAAACGTTTGAACTAAATATCTGATTGATTTGAAACTTGTTCGTCGTCGGATAATTGATAAGTGTACGAAATATCATATTATTATGTAATACCAACACAAAATGGTAGGCCTGGAAACTTGGTGCGTCTTTTTTGGGGTGGGGAAAATTTTCGAGAAATTGTAATTTAACAATGCCAATCGAAAATATAACGGTCGAATCAATAGTCGGTCTGGTCCTTAGGGGTAAGTTTTTGGCCGATGCAGATATTTTGAAAATAAGTAGCAGATTATTTCCGAAGGTTACTGTTTCAAGTTCGGAAGAAAAAATCCACCCTATTTAATGGTGCTCCTAGCCGATAATTCATGGCTTGCTTTATGGCATTATGTACTGGGGTGTAGCCTTTAGAGCGTCCAACGTTAACGAATACTCATTTTTTCACTCCTTGTTTTCCATCCATTTACACAATCGTATCTGTTACGAAATTGTTTTGCTGTTCTGAACCCGTCATCGTCATTAATGCAAATTTCTTATTCAATCTCCAATTCATTTAAGTGCGCTAGCGGTGGTCGGATATCGGACTCGGCATCGTTGAGCCGAGCTGCCCCACTACTCATCACCACTCCCAGGACGCGGGGGCTGATCTGTTGCTGGTCCATGGTGCCCTGGGGGTCCGTCTCCGTCGTCGCGTCTGCCTGCGGGCTGACGGCCTGACGACCGGAGCGACGCAGCCGCAGTGCCGGCTGCAGCGAGCCGACCGCTGCCGACGGTCACACTCGGCGGTCACCAGCCGCAGCGGCGGTACGGCCCCGCCGAGCCGCGGCGCCGCCGACCTCGCGTGACCCTGCGTGACCCCGCGTGACCCCGCGTGACCCCGCGTGACCCCGCGTGACCCCGCGTGACCCCGCGTGACCCTGCTGACCTCCGGTGATTCTAATACCTGTGTGGTTCCGCGGTAATCCCTCCTGACCTCTGGTGACCCTGTCCAGCATTGCGGATCGCTGTTCCCTGCTTCGGACTGCTGCTCAGGTCTTCTGAAACTTTCAACCGCTCAAGACTTTATCAAATTGCTGCTGAACTCTGCCGACCGCTGCCGACCGCTACCGACCGCTCCGGACCGCTACCGACCGCTACCGACCACTGCCGACCGCTGCCGACCGCTGCCGACCGCTCTGAACCGCTGCAGACCGCTACCGACCGCTCTGAACCACTGCCGACCGCTGCCGACCGCTCTGAACTGCTGCAGACCGCTACCGACCGCTACTGGCTTCCCCGTTCGCTGACGACCGCTGGCGATCCACATCCCGCTGTTGACCACCGCCGCCCACCGTCACCGAACGCTGCCGTCTGCAACTGGCGACCTCTACCGACAGCCGACAGCCGCTGTCAACTGCTGCCGTCTGCTACCTAGGCTATCTCCGCTGACCTCTGCCATCGCCTCCGCTGACCTCCGCTGACCTCTGCTGACCTCCGCTGACCTCTGCTGACCTCTGTCAACGCTTTTGACTCAGGTACCGTCACTGGATATCAACATGCACATCCATCGTATGGTGGTTGACAGTAGCTGTGACAGTTAGTTCACCAATAGCTGGTGCGTATTGGTAATAATTGCAACTAAATTGTTATTTTTCAGGAGAAGTTCAGGGTGAATTCATCATGAAGTATTTTAATCGACCGACTTATAATGTCTTCTCGAAAACCAGGCATCTAATGGAACGGAATTTCGTATTGGTTCAGCTGTAGACGCAACATGTCACCAACACTGGTGTCGAAATTTGCACTGCGCAGTCTGCTCGATGCTGATTGGGAGAAGTTCGGATGTTTACGTAATATTCATATTGAGATCAATCGTACCGAAATGCTGTTAGAAGAACGTAATTTCAAAAAAAGAAAACCCACTTGATTTTTCACCACTTGTTGAACGTAATGAAATTCGTATTATTTAGGTGTGTATGATTTTATAAAATATTTTATAAAACAAAATATAAAACACTTTGATCTGTGCACGTTTTTGTTGTAAGGAGGCAATCAAAAATATAAATTCGTATATACCTACACATTTAAAAGAAAATGAAATTGAAACGAAAAAACAATGAGTGAGCAATTATTTTGCACAATAGAAGGTCATTTGAAATTAGCTTGCCTCGAATTTGCACTTGAAAGCATTGTAATAAGGCTAGGAAATGCTGTTCTAGTGTTTTATACATTAGCGTTGTTTTCCCCCCGAACATTCGGTCGGGAAGTCTGACACGCCACGTAGCGTTAAAGACCAAGTTTATATAAGCCGCATACTGCAGCAAATTATCTGCAGTACAGTGTTGTAGAAACTTCGAGAAATGATTTGCATGGAAAAGATAACATTGGCATTAGCCTTATGTTGGCAGAGTATTTTTGTAGCATATACTTATCATATTTATGTCAAAGTCATCATACTTATGTGGCTTACTTACATTTATACCTCACAACAAAATAGCAACAATGCTGATGGACATAATTAACTCAAAATATGCACAATACACTAACGTTCAAATCACTCAGTACCTCAGTACCTTAGCGTTTTACATTAAGTGTAACGTAACTTTGTATAGCAATAATTCATGGTCTCTATGAATTCAGCCAACTCCGTCACTAATATTCAAAGCGCTTCCTCTGGCGGCGTGAATACATAGTGGAGAAACAATGATCTTGAACCACACTATCTCTGCATGCACAATGCCGAGATTACTCCCTTCATCAGTATTCAGGACCCTCAAAGGCCTCTGGACTGGCTATTTGTCGCAGCCGGCGATGGCTCATTTCCGGTGCCGGCGGCCGCTCTTAGGACTTCGGATGCTGGTGAGAGCGACGGACCGTGGTTTAACCGTGGCTGGCAATAAAGACAGAGTTTGAAGTGCGGTGGAACTCGATACAGACAGCTCAGATACTACAGACAGCTGGATGCAACAATTTATTGAAATACAATAAGTGAATCATGGAAGTGTTTCATCAAAACATAAAACTAGCGTTTGAAAAAGGCAAAGGAGTTATACATCAGCTGATTGGCGTTGTGTTGTGATATCTGTGATGTCAGGAACATTACATAAAGAAAGCCTTGGGAGCAGCGCCCATTGGGGAACACCGCCCGTGTCAGTATCTAAAAGATGAGGAGACGTAGATAATCATCTGTTGGTTATTTGCTGTCGTATCCACGCATGTAACCAATAAAAGTAGCTTTATCCAAAACATTTATTTTTGGTTTGTGTTATATGTGGTAGAGTTGAGATTCTACGACTAAGTTATACGCTTTCTTAAATTCCTTAATTTCATATCGCAATAAATATTAAATAAAGTAGGTATAACGGATGGGTCATTCTTTCCACGTGTCCTTATGATGCGTTTTAGTAGCCGTTTTCACAATGCAATTGTATTAAGGTGGTAGAACTTAATAAGTACCAAGTTTGAGGCCACAAATTTACAAATATTTGTATAGTATAGTTACAGGCAATGTGTGGAATGAGGAATTGTATATATGTGTATGCTTTATGTTTATTCAGTAAACACTTCACTGGTAGAATACCCAATTACGGAAGCAGTACGTTTCTTAAGCACTTATTAAATAAACGTAAGCACACATGCACCCAAACACATCTTACTCACACGTCCACACACAATCACACCAACAAGCTCGCACATCAACACGTCGCATCGCGGTATGACCGGTGATTGACTGTGAAAGAATAGTACCCTGATTGATGACTGTTGGTGAAACACTGTTAACATCAGATTTGAGAGATAGGTACTAGTCGTAGGCAAACGGCTGCTGCTGGAATTTCCTGTAGAATGTGGTTAAACGGCCCACAGCACGGCCGTGTGGCTGAAAAGCACTCTGTGAGGGCATGACGGCATGTACATTGTACATACTGCGGATGATCATTGATCAAGCCAAACATTTTGTTTGCTTTGGCGACCATGATGTCGATATGCGGTGCAAATGAAAGCTTCGAGTCCAAGAGAACGCCAAAGTAACGCATCTCATCGTACCTTTCCAGGTGATGACCGTCTAGTTTATATGGGTGGACAATAGGAGTGGTACCGAGTGTTAAGGAAAAAAAGTTACCACTTAAAAAGATAGTTTGATTTACATCTATTTTGTAAAATATAGATGATCTTGTTATAAGCGTCAGACTCTTTCTAGAGGCACAATTAATAATTCGACTGCTGACCAATGAAATGACGAATGATAGCATCTGAACGAAACTGCGACCGGAAGATGATCATATCCTTTGCTGACAGAGCTTCGTGATATCGCTCTATCGCTTATAATTTTGCTTCTTCTTTTCTCTCTCTCTCTCTCTCTCTCTCTCTCTCTCTCTCTCTCTCTCCTCTCTCTCCCTCTC
>JARBER010128367.1:0-11056 GCA_030265075.1 Balanus glandula
CAGGTCACACTGTGACCGCTGTCAGGTCACGCTGTGACCGCTGTCAGGTCACGCTGTGACCGCTGTCAGGTCACACTGTGACCGCTGTCAGGTCATGCTGTGACTGCTGTCAGGTCACACTGTGACCGCTGCCAGGTCATACTGTGACCGCTGCCAGGTCACACTGTGACCGCTGTCAGGTCACGCTGTGACCGCTGTCAGGTCACGCTGTGACCGCTGTCAGGTCACACTATGACCGCTGTCAGGTCACGCTGTGACTGGTGTTACTGTGACCGCTGTCAGATCACACTGTTACCGCTGCTACTATGACCACTGTCAGGTCACACTGTGACCGCTGTTAGGTCACGCTGTGACCACTGTCAGGTCATGCTTTAACCGCTGTTAGGGCACCCTGTGACCGTTGTTAGTTTACACTGCGACCGTTGTTATGGTTACACTGTGCCTGTTGTTAGGGCACGCTGTGTCCGTTGTTTGGTCACGTTGGGACCGCTGATAGTTCACGCTGGGACCGCTGGTAGTTAGTTCACGCTGTGACCGCTATCAGGTCATGCTGTGACCGCTGACAGATCACACTGTGACTGCTGATAGGGTACACTCTGTCCGTTGTACGCTGTGACCGTTGTTAGGTTACACTGCGACCGCTGATGATTCAGGTTGTGACCGGTGTCAGGTCATGCTGTGACCGCTGTTAGGTCACGCTGTGACCGCTGTTAGGTCACGCTGTGACCGTTGTTAGGTCATGTTGTGAGCACTAATAGTAATAGGTCACACTGTGGCTGGGCTAACGTGCTTCAAAATCTGCTCAATTTGTAATTTGTATGTTATATTTGTGTTCTATAGAAGACGACACATACGAGGCGGACACATGGCCACAATAATCACAAGAGAGGACAGTGCAGCTACCAAGCCTGACAGCAGAAGCGCACTTTTCCACACAGCCAGCACTGCAAGCGAAAATGCACGCCACGAATAAATCACAGGTGCGCAGCTTAATATCGTGCTAATTACATACATCTACCTCGAGCGCTCAAAGCACCAATCGCCTGATCGAAGCAGTAGGCTTGCGTACACGCACTCCGGGGCAGATCGCAGACCGCGAGTTGGACGTGCGACTGAGCCAGAAGTTATAAGTCAGGTATACCCGCACAACGATGATGCAGCTATAGAGCCATCTGACGGGCTGCGCCTAGATTACCATTGCACTGTGCGCACCCCGATCAGCACCCAGAAGGCTGTGCAATACTAAGAATCTTTCGATCGGGGTCTTCCGATGTATAGGAATAAGTAGTGTTCCTCTGAAGAAAATCAAAATCATCCACTCACAGACAGTATCAGAATCAGAAAGCTACCCCTAGCCGACACTCGGGCGACATAACGGCTGGAAGAGAATATTCAAAACGGTGTTTTGTCTCTTGCTTTCCCGTCAGCTCCATGTGTTGCAGGGGCGCAGTTTCGATGTTCGCCGGCAATTTTGAAGCGGAAAACGCTTCTAGCAACATAAATTGTACGAGATATATCTTGTACTTGTGTTTTCCAGTTCGAGATACTTTCGGTTCAGGAATACAAGTGTGTGTACAATCTCCACTGAGCAGGAAACTACGCCCCCGACGAGACAGCTAGACACGCAGCAGACAGCACACGACAGTGGCTTGTTGAACGGCGAGCTCCGATGCCCGGCGTCTGTGACCGGGCGGGGCCTTAGTGACCGGGGCGAGCGGGCGGGCCGGCCGCCGCCGGCGGGGCCAGGCCCACCAGGCCCTGCGCCGTGTTCAGCAGACTGATGGGCGTGCGGCCGTCGGTGATGAGCGTCGACTGCAGGCCGAGACTCTGCAGCATCCGCACCTGATGGTCGCCGCCGGCCGTCGCCATGGCCTTCAGCGTCTCCGCCCCCATGGCGGTCACCATCTCGCGGAACTTCTCCGTCTCGATACCGGCCATCTCCTTGGAGCGCTTGATCTCCAGCTGGTTGCTCTCCTCGGTGTACTTGAGCTCGGCCTCGCGCGCCGAACGCAGCCGCTCCAGTTCCGATTCGGCCTCGATGGTGGCGGCGCGCGCCTTCAGGCCCGCCTGCTCCACAGCCGCCTCGCCCTCGATGTGAGCCGCCTCGGCACGGCTCTGCGCCTCCGCCTTGGCCTGGCCGGTGCTCTCGATCGCGGCGCAGGCCGTCTGCAGCTCCACCAGCTCCTTGCGCGCCAGCTCGGCGGCTGCCTCGTCCTTGATCTTCTGTCGCTCGAGGCGGCCACGCGCCTCCTGCTCGGTGCGCTCCGCCTCGTGTTTGGCGGCCGCCTCCTGCGCGTTGGTGGTGATCTCGATGGCCAGCTGGACACTCTTCTGCAGCGAGTCCCGGGTGCGCTGGTCCACCGGCTCCACGCTCTGGATGTCGATCGAGGTGACGACGAGGCTGTTCTGCGGGAACTCGAACCTGTTGCGCGTCTTGCCCGCCTCGTCGACGCCGAACACCGACTGCCGGATGATCTTGGCCGAGTGCTTGTGGAAGTCGTCGAAGGGCCGCTGCGCGACGGCACCGCGCACTCGCGACGCGATCGCCTTGCACGCGTCGCCCACGAAGTCGGGCACGCTGAAGATCCTGCAGGCGTCCTCTGCGGTCTTGTTGCCGACGTCGAAGTGCCAGTTGTAGGCGATCTGCAGCGAGAGCCGCGCGTGGTCGGACGTCTCGACCGTGACGATGTCGGTGCAGAAGTCCGGTCCGAGCAGCAGCGACAGCGCCCGGATCGTGTTCGGCTTCTTGGGCTTTCCGCCGGACAGGGAGAGCTGGGTGAACTGTTCGTCCGGCTCGAGCATCACCAGGTCCGGTCCGAACACCACGCGCGACCGCTTCTGCTTGTAGTCGTACACCTGCACCGCGGCGTTGTGCGGCACGCGGTAGGTGACGACGCGTGTGCGGTCCGTGCTGTCCTCACGTCCGCCTTTGCTGCGGGCGGCCTCACGCAGCCTCGCGTAGCCACCGCGGTCGGCCAGCGCGTCTGACTGCAGCAGCTCGAGGACGCTCGGCGACAGCTCCTTCTCCCAGAGCTCCTCGTCCTGCGTCAGCATGTAGGTCTGGCCGCAGACGGCGCGCACCTCGCCCGTGCGGTTGTTGCGCACGTAGATGCCCTCGGTGCGGTCGAGCGGGATGGCGGTCTGCTGGATGACCACCTCCACCTCGGTGGGCGGCACGAACTCGACCGGCC
Source organism: Balanus glandula (assembly GCA_030265075.1). Lineage (NCBI taxonomy): Eukaryota > Metazoa > Arthropoda > Thecostraca > Balanomorpha > Balanidae > Balanus > Balanus glandula. Next base: position 3,192 of record JARBER010128367.1, read on the forward strand.
CGGTGACCATCCAGCGGTCTCCAGGCCGGCGGTTCACCGGCGGCGTCACCGTCGTGTCGGTGAACGCCTCGTCGGCGCGCAGCACCAGCGCCTCGTCCTCCTGCAGGATGTAGTTGTCGCGCACGTCATCCTCCAGCGTCTCGCCCGGCTGCAGGAAGAAGGACTTCTCGCCGCGGACCAGCTTGCGCTGGCCGAGCTGCGGCTTGCCGTCGGCGCCGACCGGATCGCAGATGACGCAGTACTGCCGACTGGTGAGCGTCGTCACCTCGCGCACCTCCACCACCTCCTCATACACGTCCGGGATGAACGTCTCCATGTCGTCGAAGCGCACCAGCCACTCCTCGCCGTTCTTCCGGCGCACGCTGCGCTGGTCGGTGAAGGTGCGCGAGGCGCGCACCAGCAGCGCCGTCTTCTCGGTCAGCACGTGTGCGTTCACCATCTTGACCACCTCCTCGTAGACGCCGGGCATGTAGGCGCCGACGCGCGTCACCAGCCACTCCTCGCCGGCCACGCGCTTCTGGCCCTTCCAGTCGGTGGTTTCCAGGCGCGCGCGCAGCCGCAGAGCCTGGTTGGGCCCGATGATGATGGCCTTGACGTCGGCCACCTCTTCGACCTCGGGCCGCGGGACGTACGTGCCCGTCAAGAATAGCCACTCGTCGCCGGCAGCACGCACCGTTTCTCCATCAGTGAACTCACGAAGTGCGCGCAGATGGAGTGCCTTGTTGTGCGGCACCACCTTCAGCGGGAGGACGGCCGAACTCAGCTTCTCGCCTGGGTAGAGCGGGAACGGGTCCTGGTGGGTGCGCACCTCCGTGTCAGCGTGCAGCAGGCGCACCTGCCCGCTGGCGTCGCACAGAACTGCGCCGTCCGCGCCGCGCACCACCGGGTTCTCGACGATGCAGTAGTGGCGTGGCGGTACCACCACCATCGCGTTCGGGCCGACAATGACCCTGCCGAGCACAGACGGCGGCGGCGTCAGTAACACGTCGAGGGCAGATAGGAAATATGCCCACACTTCTCCGGACTAGTTTCGGCCAATATCCCTCACATGTTGTAGCCACACTAGTTATGGATTCTACTTCCTGGAATGAGTTAATCACGATTCATTAATCATTAGAGAATTTGAATGATTCAGTGACCGTTTCAGTCATATCGTTACTAGCTGGAAATGTAGATGGCGCGTTGCCGCGGTCCCGGCGTCGTGTGGCTGTGCTCGGCAGTCAGCTGATGACTGAAATGTCCGACCATTATCGACCCAGCGAGAGGCAGAGAGGAGCCGCATGACGCGACCAGCCGGCGCCTCATGATCTATTTCAGCTGGCCGCAACTGGGCGTTTGAGAGCTAAGGTATACTTATACCTTAGTAGGCTGCCAGTGTGTGCCTTCATACCTTCTATGGTATGTAGCTTATGTCACAGAGACGGAACTCGGAACATTCAACGTCTGCCAACTACATATAGAGCGCTACCAGAAAGTTATTCAATTGTACCATGACATGTTTATATTTCTAAACACATTGAAACAAACATACAGGATTCATGTATGCGGTTTCTCAATACCAAAAGCATACGTTTTCTACATTACAGGTCATTCCAGAAGAGAAATTCCTCGTCCCCGGCTGCACCCGACTTCCCACTACTCACCTCTCATTGTCCTTCCGGATGAAGGTTTGCGGTCCGACTTCTACCCGGGTGACGTTGGCCGTCTGGTCGAGCACGTGCACATAGTAGTGCGGCGGAATGCGGAACAAACTGTCCGACGAGCTGGAACTGTCCCGCTTACTCATCTTGACCGCTGTGGGAGGGACAGAGACGGTCAGACGCCGCTGAGGGAGGAACAGAGACGGTCAGGTGAGGCCGCTGAGGAAGGAACAGAGACGGTCAGAAGAGGCCGCTGTGGGAGGGACAGAGACGGTCAGACGACGCTGCTGAGGGAGCGACAGAGACGGTCAGACGACGCTGTGAGAGGAACAGAGACGGTCAGACGATGCCTCTGAGGGAGGAACAGAGACGGTCAGACGAGGCCGCTGAGGGAGGAACAGAGACGGTCAGACGAGGCCGCTGTGGGAGGGACAGAGACGGTCAGACGAGGCCGCTGAGGGAGGGACAGAGACGGTCAGGCGCCGCCGCTGTGTGAGGGACAGAGACGGTCAGACAACGCCTCTGAGGGAGGGACAGAGACGGTCATACGATGCCGCGGAGTGGGAGGGACAGAGACGACCAGACGACGGCGCTGAGGGAGGGACAGAGACGGTCAGACGCCACCGCGGAGGGAGGGACAGAGAAGGTCAGACGCCGCCGCTGTGGGAAGAACAGAGACGTCAGGACGCCGCTGAGGGAGGAACAGAGACGGTCAGACGAGGCCGCTGAGCTGCAGACAAGGTGCGGCACACAACAGCCACGACAGATCGCTGTCAGCACAGGCCTTCGGCGGCGTCCGGAAGGTTCTGAAGAGGACTGCGGACAGCGATTTTGAAGTGGTATCGCTGGTCAGCCTCACACCACTCGCAGCGTCCTCTCCTACCTTCAGCCCCGCTCCACGACGGCTCGTCCAACGCCATCGCGGGCTCGGTTACGCTGAGCTAAGCAACAGTACACCGCACGCAAACACCACTTCACTTCAGCACAGCGTGTCGACGGACAGGTGACTCGTTAGTAATGCAGTGGCACGTCGCCTCCCCGCTCGGAGCGCTGGCCCCGTCTGTGGCCGCCGCCCGGGCCGGCAGGAGGCCCGGCGCACCCACCTGGCACACAGCCAGTCCTCCTGCCTCGCAGGCGACGGGCGGCAGGGGGCTACACACACCCAGCTGTTACTAAGGAGTTGAATGATGAGTAGGTGGTAGGTACTATCGCCCTCGGCGCAAAACTAACGGGTTTGTTGGTTGAAAACTCACGTTTGGAATAGGTATAGGTATTTGCAGACTCGGCAATTCAGCAGCCCAGGTATTAGGTATATGTACCTACCTATACAAATGTCTCAGACTCAGACTCAGACGTCAGGAAACTGTTACCACAGGAAATTTTAATACCATATTTTTAATGGCCGTACGTCGTACCAATTCAGGACAAGAGGTCGTAAATACGTAATTGAATCATAGATAGGTATTTGACCTTTGAGCGAGGGAATGGGGCACCACTGGTAAAATGATGTGGCGCTATAGCGCCGAATTCTTTTGCCAGCACTGTATAATGCACAATATGCGCCGTAGACCTCACTGTCCGTGCGCCCATAAATCCCAATCATCATCATCCCAGCACTGTATTCCTTCGCCAAAAAAATCCAATTTAATCAGCTGGAGGGTTTTCTCAGCCAAGAAACTTCCAGATAAGGGTCTGTCAACACTGGCTACAAAGCTGCTATCTCAGCTCAAAATCCCATGTTGAGGGTGCATTATTTTTTCTGAGATGAAAAATAATCGGAAGCATCCAAGTGAGGCCTGGGTGGGTCACTCACCTGTCGCATAGTTTATCGGCACATTATTCTCCCCGTGTTCGGCCGTTTCTTTTTTCTTAGGCATTCTCCGCTCGTGCTATAACTCAGACAAGATTCCTGAGCCACTGAGCTATCGGACTCGAAACAATAATCTGCTCCGACTTAAGCGGCACATGATATGAAAACCACTTGCTTATAGACCATATTTATCACTGTCGTGGTACAAACGAGAGGAGACTCATTACACACCAGCCGCGCTGCTTAGGTATAGCGCCAACGTCAGAAAACTTCATAAGACGACTCACATTCCGAACTCAGCAGATTACACGACGTGGCGCCGGTCAAGCAATGGTTTCCCCCTCCACGGACCTTACTTATCCTGTTCCTGGAACCCTGCTCCAGCGTATCAACCAGATCACCAAGCATCCGGCTGGACGTCGCACAGGGAGCACTATCCGTCCACCCCGGACCTCGAGCCGGCTACAGACTGTGGAGCTGGACGTATTCGGCGACCGAACAGCGTGTTTGACGACCACAGCTGCCTAGCAACGCCACGTGGCCTGGTGACGGCGTGGCCTGATATCGTCAGCATGCCGGCCGGCAGCCGTCGATATACGACTCGGTATGGATTGCGGGAGCGCACGGAGACCGGCTGTGGGACCGGGCCGCTGTGTGTACCGCGGTAAACACGACAACGCCCCGCGCGCTGCCGGTCGGCCGGTATGGAGACGGGCCCCTGGCTCTGGTCTGTGGTGAGGCGGGCCCCTGGCTCTGGTGGTCGGTGGTGAGGCAGGCCCCTGGCCCCGGTCGGTGCACCGGTGATATGGTGGATAGATGCTGGTCTTTGGATCAGATACCTACAGTACAGCTCGTGACTGGTAGTGTCGATACAGCAAGGCAACCGGCAGGCTTACAAAAGCTGACCGTACACGGAATCCGGGACAAACAACAACCGGTCCAGCTCACAATAAAAACCGCTCCTGGCTACATTCCTCACCAACCAGAGATATGACGAGTTCGCTGAAATCTGTCTCATAATGTATGAATCAGCTCTCTGAACTGAATTTCCCCTGCACCATCTCGAAACCTCCCGAGTCGTATTTCGTGTGAAAACCTCAGCGGTGACGGCACGGAAGAAGACCAAACAAACAGCTAGGTGGCTCACCTTCCTGTGCCCCTACAGAGTACCGACCCTCGACCCTGACTGCCGGGGGCGTTATTGAACAATGAGTCGCCGTCTGACGGTCATCCCATGGCCATTCTGCACTGGAAGATGCACATCATGACTGTCCCGTTCCGGCAGAGGCGGATCGGGGGTAGCACTCCTCCGAAGGTATTAAACCATGAATAGTCCTATCCCAAAAGAGGATAGCTGGACTCAAGATGTGATCTGCATTCTGTACAGCATCCAACGGTAAGAACAGTGAAAACTGATAAACTTCCAGTGTCAACAGCGCGACAGCTTTTGGCCCACCCGCAATATCGACGGCTGGATCTGCAGTCTGCAGGGGTGGCTTCAAGGACATCGTGCCACTGCCTCGACCTGAACTGGCATGACGTAGCAACACACAAAACGAGGATGGCATGACGCCCGCTGCAAACCGTGCATCGAAACCGGCAACCCTGGCGCCGGCTCATGTAGATTCGCCGCCTAAGCCCCAACATCTGCCTAGCCAAAGCGGACTTAACAATATCTACACAATCATGAGCAAGCTTCAAAAAGAGTCTCTGCTCAAACTGAGCAAATTTTGCTTACCTATACGAATATGCTTCTAGCAACGTTATCATAATTATAAGGTTATAACACTGAAAAATAATATCATTATTGACACTGCTACACTTCCTGCCCTCTATCACCAAATGCGTTTAAAAAGTGTGACCGTCTTACCCCACGAGAAAACCGTCTTACTCAATAGGACGGGGTAAGACGGTTTTATGCAATCTTCTCGAAAATTGCAATTGTCAGATTTATCAGCAACAAGAAGGGACTCACTTTCAGGGAAATTGAAAGATAAATGTTTGAGGCAGTATCAGGCAAAAAAAATCAGTCTCCCTTGACACGATTGACCTAACCAAATTAGGCTCCAAAGTCAAGGCGGCCATCATACCTCACTCTCCCCTAAAGTAAAATCGTGTTATGTTTTTTTTCTGACGGTGTTCTTTTTCCAAGGAGCTGCATCTGATTTTGCATACAACACCGGCACCAGCCACTCATGCAGAACTCACGCCTCAATGGCTGCGGTGTCTTTCCTGGAGCATGAAGTTGCGCAGGATCATCTCTAGTGATGGAATGTGCTCTGGGTGGATGGCTATTGGCCATCATCGCTAGCGCGCTGAGACGCGACTCTCTCGTCCGGTTCCTTATCCATGTTTTCACCTTCTTCAATGTAGACAAACTTCTCCCTACGCAGGCTGCTGTGACTGGCTGGCTGCCACCTATCCGGAACAGACCCCACGTCAGAGAAAGGCAGGCCCTTGGGCAGCGGCGGAATACGTCTATGAATGTCGCTGGCTTCTGGTACCATGGCTTCCCAACCCACTATTCCCCGACGTCCTCAGTTCGCCGGCTGCAGCTACTGGAGTGTGAGGGGGCAGCAGAGCCTGGTGCATTGTCAAGACTTGAAGGAAGGACCCTTGCTGCTCTCCTCGAAGGACGCGAGTCTAGGCACCAGCTTACTGAGAAACATGTTTGTTTATCAGTAAGCTGGTGCCTAAAGCTGGTGCCTGTTCGGAAAAGCGGAACTGTAGTTTGTCTTCGATGTCCCGCAGGAGTGGCTCATATATCGTGGTTCGGAAGCAGGCCTCTGGCCTCTGGATCTGACGTCAATGCACTGCTTTATATTTTACCTCCCTTCCACTCGTAAATCGCATCTGGTACATGTATCGGCTCCGCCATGGTGCTGTCACAGTGTGGACTTCCTGTACACGTTTGAAAATAACATGGAGCTCTTGAACGGTCTCTGCTTCTTTTTGTCTCAGGCTCACTTGGGCACTGTCGACCAGCTGCCCTCATTGTGCCAGGTCTTGCTGTTTGTCTTGTAGTTGAACGGACGGCCGAGTGATCCTGAGGACGTCTTCTTCGCCGTCAGGCTGACTATGTGATCCTGATGGCGTCTGCTTGGCCTTCAGGCTGACTGCGGGCCCACAGACCGACTAAAAGCCACCTGATTGACCACAGATGGTCCACAGATCGACACCCTCTTTGTCCCACAGATCAACTGATAAAGAAGTGAATCTGGTTTCCAAGTGACTTTATCTGGCGTGCACATTGCATACACGTAGCGTCAAAATACTAGAATTGCGTCCCAATCAGCGGTTATCCCACTAGTGCAGGTAAAACGATGTCAAACTGAAAACATACGCGGGGCCACGGGAGACCCTCCCCCACCAACCCCCCACGTGGTTACGCCACTGCCCTCAACCCGTGCTGAACGCCGACACACCGTGCCGCACCTGCCTTACCTCAGTCGGTGGACCGTCAGCACCCCTGCCTCCGACAGCCGGCTCACTCGGTGGCTCGCTCGAATATGCGCTCGGTCCGGACCGCCACCGCCCCCGCCCCCGCCGACGCTGGACGCGAGGTGGCGCAACTCGGCGCGTTCCGGGGTGGGGGGAGGGGGCGGCGCCGACCGAGGCCAGCCGCATGAATCAACGACGCCGGTTCTGCGAGCTCGGGACTTCCCCACCTCTGAAAGTCGTGCCAGCCTCAGCGGATGCAGCCGGTCCGGTCCGGGCAGCTGCGACCAGTCGGCGCCGCGCGCCCGAGAAGCAGCCGCGACGCTCATCGTACACCACCGACATAGCAACCTAGCACTGACTATCGTATAGCCTAGAGGCAGACACGCACTGTGGCATGATAAATTATATGGAACAGCATGAATTATAATGCGCTGGGCTAGACCGAGACTTAGCAAGACTTCCAGCTCGCTGCATGCTATGAATGAATTCAGACGGATCTAATAGGTATCTGATTCCTGACGTTCTGAGGTGGCTTGGGTTCGATAATCTTATTTCGACAATCTATCAAGCATGGTATGCAGCTGATAGTAGGCTTGTCAACTTGACATGATTAGATAGAGGTAGAGTACCTACTACCGACACTGAACACTACTACCAAAGACTGATCCAGTGTGCGCCATAAGAAACATTTGACTGACCCACGGTACACAGCGACTGAAAGCTGCTAAAACCACACATTTCTACACAGCTTCCCAATTGTTTAAAGACAAATTAGGATTAGAGTCGGTACCTATTAAAGAGTATGGTTAAGGTATCCTAGCAGTTAGCACCATGCCTGTATTATATCATTGCAAGCTTCATACCATTGCATGCGAAGCGTAAACTGAGGCTTTTTGCCACATAAATTAATAACAAAGAAGAAAAACATGATCAAACCGCACTAAAACGATTCTTCCCATATCGATAACCCACTA
>JARBER010128478.1:0-11055 GCA_030265075.1 Balanus glandula
GGGCCATCAAACCGGCTTGAGTAGTTCGCCCGATCACCGCAACCCATGCACAGATACTTTCAAGAGAGACTGTACATGAGCTGCAGTACATAACTGAGCATGAGCCAGTACATATTTGCAGCGATAAGCCACAATGGAACCGCAATAAAGTCGCCACCATGGGACACTTCGTTTAATGTATGTTAGTAGCGCCGGAGTGCCTTGATACCAGGGTATTACACAGATATCAAACCAATCCACCGTACCGGTGGCGTGTCCGCTTCAGCGCCCGCAGAAAGGCGCCGTCACCGTCAGCACTGGCTAAGTCCCGCCGCCGCCGTGGGAGAGCTGCGTCGCTCCATTATCCCCGACAAGGTCAGTCTGTGACGACCGGGGTCAGAGCGGGCGTCGGTGACCTGACGTCACGCCTGGCGACCGGAGGTCACGACCGGACCCGCCCCTGGTGGTCACCGCACGGCGCGGTATATAGGCGGCCGGCGCCGGCGGAGGTGGCACAGTCAGTCCTCATACCATACCCAGCCATGATCAAGGTGGGAGAACGCGGCAGGAGAGTGTCAGAAACACCCCCGGTCGTCTAATATCGGGGTAGTGTGGCGAATACTGCATGGTGTACACATACGTTTGTGGAAAGGGTGTAAGCGAATATAAGATATATGTTACACGTAACTGTTAAATGGTTCACAAAGAGCTTGCAGCCTTATTATACTTTATAAGATAGAATACATACTACATAGGCATGGTAAATATGTCCTTATTGCAAGCCTACCATTACTACCCGTGTCACAGTTGCCGTTTTCTCGCTCTGTGCGGCTGTTGCCAGGGGATATAATCCTCGTATTCTGATGCTACCATTGATATCCGTGTCACAGTTGCCGTTCTCTCGCTGTGTGTGCGGCTGTTGCCAGGGGATATAATCATCCCATTCTAACGCTACCATGTTCCAGTTTGTCGTTCTCTCGCTGTGTGTGGCCGTGGTGGCTGCTGCTGCCGGGGGATATGGAAACCCCGAGAGTCACACCAACGTCCAGACGTGAGCATAGGTTATTACGAGCGAGCGCGAACCGCTTGCTCATCGTTTCGTGGTGCATGACAACAAAAAAATGAGTATGAGCAGCTCGACTCGACCCAACGCAGCCCAACACAACCCGTGGTCACGCTTTTGAGAAGCCAAAATCTCTGCAATCGTACTTCCGATTGACGAGCAGTCTTCTTTTCTGAATAGCCCCATCAAACGTACTCTGTTGGAGACTAGTGCCGACCCATGCGGGTGGCTACCACTGCGCGCGGAGCGTGCCCCATGAGGGGTGTTAAAAATATGTTCTCACAAAATCTCTACAACGGCTGGGCCGATTGTGTATAAATTTGATGTGCAGCTGGTAACGCCTCAGATTCTACTTTTTCTCAAATCAAATGTGTCGTGCCTCTGCACGTATGCACGTGCACACCCCTTATGCAAATCTAAGAAGCGGCTGAGCTGATTGTGTGCACAGTTGGTTTGTGGCTAGAAGCCTGTCAGTGTCAGCCGCCGTTTTTCCAAAAGTCAGGAGTGTGGTGCTTCTGCAGGTGCGCACATGCACATCCCTATTGCATATCTCGGTAACGGCTGAGCCGATTGTGTTCGAATAAAATGAGTGGTAAGGAACCTGTCAGCCAATACTTTCCCAAAAGTCAAGGATGCACCGATGGAGTTCAAACTCACCATACATTTCGTTCGTGGTCGCTCGCTCATCACCAACTACGACGTTTTCCGGGTAGGTAATTATATAACTGTTAAAGGAAATGCTCAAATGTTATAACTTCCTTAAAAAGTATTCAGTTATGCTTGCCAAGCTTCGCAAAAATTCCACAGGAAGGCTTTAATTTGTTTTGCATAAGCAAGTGAAAAATATCACGACGTCTAACAAACGACGAAAAACAAACTTATTTTCTGAAAACCTCTGATTTTCATGGCATGTGTATGTTTCAGCTATAACAAATGGGGAGGAGCCAAATATGGATCTCATATCGTTCATCCCACGTATAGGTGAGTGTATTCCGAGCGGAGATATGCCAAACAGAAGCGATCAATTTAGTCACCTCTTTCACTTTGTTGGCTCAGCATAACTCACTGAGAAAACAGACGACTCTTTCACCTTGGACTCTTTGGCGACTCGTTCAAAAATATTCATTTGCTCCCTGTGCTCGCAATAAAATGCCTGTATGAAACTTGTATTATGCGACCTGAGTTCAGTCAGTATTTAACATGGTCTTTGGAAGAATCGCTGTGGTACAAGAGTTTGGGAAGAGTTAAATAAGCTGTTCTTCAAAACTCTTATTGGAGCTTTTAGGACACTGATTAGATGCTTTTTAAGCGAGCAATATGCTCATGTGCGTTACTAAAATAAAGCGTATTTTTCATCCTAATTTCTACAGTTATACAACTGGTCTTATTGCTCACTATATTAGATATAACTTATCTAATATAATATAAAATATTGAACCCTCGATCGTATTACATCAACTAAAAAAAAACAATGTCTTTGTTAGATTTCGAGCATCACGAGTAGCATCTGAGAAAGATTTCCTATTTTCAGCGGATACGGAGACGGATATGGACACGGTGGATTCGTCGGTGGATATGCTCAGACCTACTCTCATGCGCACGGATCCAGTGGATATGGATACGGTGGATACGGCGGTGGACACGGTGGATATTCCTACGGCCATAGTGCCAGTGTGGGACACGGACCTGGACATGGTGGATATGGACATGATTCGGGATATGATCGTGGATACGGTTACCATTAGATAACCGTTTTGAAGGAGGAAGTCAACTCTAATGAATTAATGAGTCTTGCCGAAGTATATTCACACATGCTCTTATATTCATATATGCTCTTAATATATTCATATTTATAATAGAATATCTTGGCGCCTGTAATGCCCTGTATGTATATACATTCGGTATAACAATGATCTTATCCTGCCACCACGTGGCGCTACGATGGCAATAGGGCCAATAAACCTGATTTCCCCACCGTATACCGGCACGATTGTGGCTGTCTGACAGGTGCGAAACCTGGTGAGGGGAAGAAGTGCGGGGTGGTATGCGAAGTAATGCATCGTGACCCAGGAGGTGGTCAGGACTTTTGGGGCTAGTTTATAAACATATTTGGATATATTTATAATTTTAAGAAAATTTGATTTGGATTTTTAGGCAGTTTTGAAACCTTTGCGGCAGTTCTAAAATATATAAATTATATTGTTCACCTTTTAAATGTAATGCAGATTAGAGGAAAGTATCCTATTTGCGACCCCGCCCGATTTCCGACCACCATCGGTTTGAGAAAATTGGACATAGAAAGGAGCTTAAAGAACCTGTACAAATGCTCTAATTATATATTTGAACAAATTAAACCCGTTAATGAATTCATGTGTTCTAGAGGAACGTTCCAGTCAAGCCGATATAAAACAAGCAGATTTCTTACGACAAACGTGTGCATCGCCAGCCTGTTTCTACCATTTGCTGTTGTTGCAATGGTATGCAAAGGCATGTGACTTAAATGTACATTCAATGGACATTTTAACTGTGGTTGTTTGAACCAGAACAGCTGGTTCTTTGAAACAGAACAGCATCTCGATTATTTTTTAAAGGGGCCGAAACGTGACTGACCTCACATTTCCTATTAGCGACGTGTTCTACTTATGTGTTTCCTTTTAGCGACCGGGATACAAAAACGTGCATTGTCTCAGAATGAAGCAGTTGATGTTCGAAGGATTTTTCCATGACAGTGGCACCAGATCTCGAAAAGTGGATACATATTGGAATCCCCGTTAAATTTAGTCACATAGGTGATTGGCTTTCTTGCTGTGATGTTCATCGTCGCAAAGAATCGTATCATCTTAGTTACTCGTTTCTTTTGGTTAAATGACAATGGAGGTGTCCATAGACCTATTTGCGACCAGAACCCGGTCGCAAAAGAGAAGAGTTCCCTATTTGCGATTTTTGCAAGGGTCCACCAAATTGCAAATCGCGATAAGTTGCATGGTATGTATAAAAGAGTGCATGCATAGTTGCACAGAAAAATGTTGTGCTTAAAAGACTATTACCGTCGTTTAGCTTTAGCACTGACAGAATCAGAGCTCAAGCCGCTCCAGCTAAGAGGGTCGGTAATTAGGCATCTTCCCCTACATATAGTTAATCGGAAGGAATAAAGTTCATAGTTTTGTATAACAGCGTCACATTTAACATTTACTAAAATGTTAACAACACATTAGGTACCGACCTACATGGTGTTTTATATCAGAAATTCACATGTTTATCCTTTTTGTTCAAATTTATTGGTACAATCCCATACAATTTGGTGCCTTATATGAAAGATAGTGGATAACTTTTTTATTTTGATTGCAAAAAATCGAATTACGACGTTCTAGAGCTTACCAATACAATGTCAAAACTGCAAAAAATATCAAAATTTTCATTTTTAGCAAAATTTTAAACTACCATAATAAATAACTTATTACTCAATATGCACTTTATATGCATAATTTAAAATTTTGCTAAAAATGAAATTTTTTGATATTACTTTGCAATTTTGACATTGTATTGGTACATAACGTAACGTGGTAATTCGATTTTTTTGTAATCAAAATGAAAAAGTTATCCACTATCTTTCATATCAGGCACCAAATTGTATGGGATTGTACCAATAAATTTGAACAAAAGGATAAACATGTGAATTTCTGATATAAAACACCATGTAGGTCGGTACCTAATGTGTTGTTAACAACAACAATCCCACACAATTTGATAGAGCAACTCATTACCATTACAATTGTGCATATAAAGTGCATATTGAGTAATAAGTTATTAACAATATGGGGTTTCAGAATATAAGTGATCCCAGGTAAAGTTCAAGATTAAAAAATCCCAGAAAGAGGTAATATTTAAACGTGCCCTTTAAGAAAAAACAGATTGCGTTAATCAGATTGTCCGTCTATCTCATTGAAGTCAAAAGCCAGTTGTGTATACAATAAATTATATAAAATGACAAATTTAGGTACTTAATTTCAAACACATGCCACACCAAATTGATTTTTCGTTATTTTGAATATAATTCACTGCTTCTTAGATTGTGATTGTCAAAAATTACATTTAAGAAGCACTAGAAGTCACCAAAAATTTGAAAATTTTAAAAGGTCTCACAATTTCGAAATTTTGAGGAACAAATTAAATTGGACTATATTTTGTGGCTCATTGCGATTCAAATAATAGGTATGACAATAAAGGTTAGGTGCATGATAACTTCATGACGATAATCAGGAACTAAGATCGGCTTGCAGCATTTCTTTGCAGAAATAATCGCGGATATATCTCATAAGCCATTGCTTGCATCTCCGTAAAACTTTTCCACCTCGGTTCAACTCCCTATAGATTACCCTGTGTCCCAATTTCGGTAAAAATCGGTGGCATGACGGTGTCAGCTGGCAGAAGGTCTCGGTGGGTTCGGCACATCACCAACGTTTCCAGGCGTTCCTCTCCCATTGTTGTCCTTACCTCCGGCAGTGTGCGGGAGACCTTCCTAATGTGCACTCAGCTGCAGCGACAGCCACCGGGAGGACCGCCATGGACCCTCGCCCGTCCTCGGCATTTCGCCAACTTCCCCAGTCAGGGGGGCTTGGTACTTCGACCCGCCTCGCAATTCACCCCTTATTCAGCTATAGAGACTCGGGACAAGAACGAGCGTGTCGGACGCTACGAGTTGAAGCAATTGTCACCCCTTTGTATGATCCTGGATCAAACGTTAACCGCTGGGGTCAGGTCAAAAATGAGCAAAATATTGTCATTGTCATTGACCTTGATTGACAGTGCAAAGGTCCCGGTGAAACAAATATTCTGACTCAGTACCCAAATCCACCTGTTAGAAGTCCAAAAAAACTATTTTATTTCGAAGTTGTATTATAAAATGCGATCATTGGCGATTTTCGGAGAAATTGGTCCGAGGTTATTCCTCTTTTGCCGTCATAACTCCGTGACCTGAAATGACTCAATCAAACTTTTCACCACAACATGCGCAGAAAATGCCCCAGGGGGTGTGGAAAATTTCCGACCGCTCCAGTTAACGGTGTGGTGGCCATCACCAAAACAAACTTTGGGGTTGCATGAACCCCCTGGACGTCGTCTAGTTATGCTGCCCTGGACTGTCGAGGGTTAATGAGACATATAATAGGATTGTGGTGCTGAACTGTGAGGATTGTTTAACAGCCCGAATAAAAAAGTAGCTTTCAGACACACACATATTCGTATTTCTTTTCCGTCACAAATTGGGTATATGAAATTGGCCTCCTGCGTTCACGCATAATGCAGTGAAGGAATTAGCTGTTTGTAGGATTGGGTATCAACAATGCTGATGCGATCATATCCTACATTACGGCATCGTATTTGGTCATTCTATTCATAGGATGTCCAATCCACTGTTCAGAGCAGGACGTAGGCATCACGCTTTCGAGCATTTTGTCAGGTAGGGAAATTACAAATGCTGCTGCCAGAATCCAGGGCTTGAGGGGAGGGGGAGGGGCAAAGGATCATCAAAACACTTTCCGGGGTTTTGGGAGCCATCCCTCTAGATCCGCCCCTGTATGTGCCCGACATTCAATGAATGAAATCACCGACTTGCCTTTCTAGTTATGTTGGGCACACATCAACTGATATTGCTGATAATTTGCAACCCGATGCTCTTATTAATGTGATAACACCTATCTCTTTATTGATTACCTACAAGGTAATAAGCCACCAATAGGCACTGTTAATGCTCATTAAAACACAGCACTAATTGAGCTGCGTGAGGATTATATTTAGGTATATCTAACCATGCCTCCCCGATTCCTGCACCTCATTCTGGTTGGTGCCGTCACTCCCCCATCAGTCACGGGACGGTGACTTCGGCCCGCACTCGTAACCGCGATGGCCTGACGCCCCCCCCCCGCCCCGCTGGGCTGCCGTGACGCCCCCCCCCGCTGGGCTGCCGTGACGCCCCCCCCGCTGCGAGGACGTGATGTCGTGACCCCCTCTCCACCGGACGGCTGCGTTAGCCGAGCTGACAGCCCGCACTCCGCCGCGGTCGGTTGGTGAAGCGTTCGTCGGTGCCGTATTTACGAGATGAGCCCACTTCACAGACGGTTTTCGCAATATTAGTGGATGTTTCATTGTTTCCGTGTCGTTTATTGTACGGCGGCCTTGGGAGCAGGTTCAGCGGTGACGTGTCGAAAGCATTGCACGCAGAATCACGCATCAGCTGTCTAATTGACACATACAAACATTCATACGCCTGCTGACGTCTGTTTCAAACTAATACGTACACTACTTTGTGTTCAACTTCATTAAAAATGACACACGTGCAAGTTCGCCACCCAAAAACGCTCAGTTGGTATTAGCAATGCTGTTTATTCTATAAAAATAAGCGGCATGCACAGGTTACTAACAGTTATCTACCACGTAACTACCACAGAATATCTCCACCAGTTTTTCTACCACGTATTTGCTACCACAAATTATCTACCACGGGTTACGCGATGTTCGGTCCAAAACGGCACAGTTTGGGTAAACCAGTTCGGTATTTGGTGGCGTGGAGTAACTC
Source organism: Balanus glandula (assembly GCA_030265075.1). NCBI lineage: Eukaryota > Metazoa > Arthropoda > Thecostraca > Balanomorpha > Balanidae > Balanus > Balanus glandula. The sequence continues at coordinate 7,617 of JARBER010128478.1, forward strand.
CATTATATATCGTCGATTATTGTACGTATCGCATGTCACATACTACGATCAAAATGGCCTAAATGCTTGATAAATACTGCACAATGCACATTTGCATATACAAGCTGTGTAACGATGTATAGGAAGGCCAGCTGACGAGCAGAAAGACAGTTACTGATTGTACATCGCCGTCGCCAACACATGAGGGGCGCCTCAAGAGCAAAGGCACGAGCGTACGACGAACGAACGAACGACAGAACGAACTAACGAACGAACGAACGAACGAACGAACGAACGAACGAACGAACGATCGAACGAACGAACGAACGAACGAACGAACGAACGAACGAAAGAACGAACGAGCGAACGAACGAACGAACGAACCAACGAACCAACGAACGAACCAACGAAGGCACACAGGCAAGGACGCACGGACGAACAAAGCTCCCATCTCGTACGATCAAAGCGCTTCGTCGCCGGCGAGCGAGGCGCGCAGCAGCCCGAGGAAGCAGCGAAGCGGCACGGGGAGCAGCCAGTAAGACGCGGTGACACACCGCACCGCAGAGCAGGGCACAGTCCAGCTGAGAGGTGACGGCCCGTATCAGCGGATATCAGCCGTTTCATGACGCATAAAGTGCTGCGGTTTGGCAGCTACATATAGAAAACAGCGGTGTTTTGCATGTTGTGTACATTCAAGGCGGTACAATACGGACACTGTTCAGATAAATTGGCACAGATCGATACAATTTAGTATCTTCAAGCTTGAAGGCACACTACTGTCGTACACAAAACCATCTAAAAATGGTAAAATTAATTCCAGCTCAACGCAAAGGGCACATGCACGGATTCCAATCGGAAGACTGTTGACAGGTGTGCTAGTTTGACAGATATCTCACAGGACCAGCGTTAGACGGACGGACCAGAGCCACCGACTCGCGACGACGTGTGTTCGGACGACCAACGAGTCAGTCAGGCTATACAAGACAATTTATCAGCGCCGCTGCTAAGCGCTGCCGAGTGGAGCGAGCCGCCCGGCGAGTGGACAGTGAGTGGAGCGAGTGGAGTGGAGCGAGTGGAGCGCGCCGCTCCTGGCAGCCGCGAGATTCGCGTGACAGGTACATGGCCAGTGACGGTCTGCGTGGCGGTAGTGGTCTAGTGGTGGGCAGGTAACTCTAATGGCCGACGTAGCGGTGGGTAAGTAACAGATGACGGATGTAGTGATGGGTCAGTACTAGAAGCTGTCACGCGACAAACAACAGCAAGACTAGCTAGTAAACGAACACAGCACAACGCACGACACTAAGGCACGGCCACTGCGGGTACTAAGGCGGGAACAAGGCATACCGGCCATTTTTATATTGGCAATACTAAATGCTCCATGAACAGGAAATGATACGTCTCAGCATGAGAAGAAATACCGAGACGGACGGCCGAGATTGGGATCGAAAGACCAAAGTTTCCGTGCGCTCGCCTCTTCACACAGTGCTCCTTTGCGACACAACTCACATCGTCTTAGGATACACACAAATGGTAGTCGTGCGGTGCAATGAACATAGTACGATACAGAGCCGCACTGACAGCTCAGTGCTACCAAATTAGCTAGTTTCCACTACACAAAAGCACTACGTGAGACGAGTTAAGTAGGCACGAGGAGTCAGCGACCGACCCCCAACTTAAAACTAATCAGATCAAAAGCAACTTCGAAAACGATCTTTACATGATGTAAATGGCGATAAAATGAGAACGAATAACCATAACTGGTGAAGTAAAGATAGCAAAAAAGAGATTCATTTTTATACAAGCGTAAACGTAAGGTGCAAGGGCAACACTATTTCCAAAACATAGGACAGATACGTAGTTGAGCGTATGCTAATAAAATCTATAGGACCAACAAACAATCGGGTGTTACGAAAACGTTAACGAAATCCACACCACAATTAGCGAGATAAGACCTTTTCTCACGAAAACAGCCTATATTTATGACTAGAGACTATAGTTCCGTGATTCCCAAAAGCCATCAAAGTCCGTGAGATAGTTTTAACTAGCCAGTCAGATCCCCACAGTCTCAAGGTATTAACCCTCCCCAAAAAGCCTCATATTGTTAGCCTCAGCGTGAAACCCAGCATTTCACGGATCCAGCACACGGTGGCAGTGCAGGGAAGACTACGAACAGCTTTCCAAAAATGCTCATAACGCCTCCGGTAGAGCATGTCCGAACATTGTCTGAACTGTCAAACACGGCCGGGCCCAGCCCCTACCGATGCAGCCATTTAGCGATCCAGCTACCGGCCTGAATTGGTTTGCGCTCCGAACAGACAAACACTGAAAAGCAGCGGCAGAATTTCCCCGAAACGAAGCACGACGCCCGAGCCCAGAATACATTGGTTTATAGATGCATTATTGGGACGCCAGGCGCAAATAGCCGGCTTTCGTTACATCAAAGACGTGATGGCTACGGGACGCATCAGAAGTGATCGAATGGCGACCAGAACCCCATGTTAACTGGTCAAAGGCATATCCCACCCAAACCAGCTGACACCGATTGTAAAAAGAAGGCACTGAAATTCAGCTGATCGCAAAGATCTCATGAAGAAACACACTCATCATATGGTGACGTTATGAATGTGTGCAACGTTAACGCAATATTTGCCATACAATAAATTCGAAGGCACTGGGATAAGTTAGATGACGCGCAATGCTCTGGAAGCGCTCTCTGGAAAACTGCCAAGGACAACTTCTGCGTCTCCGCTTCAATCAAAGGGAAGATCGATACCAAACTAGCCCGTACTTCCGAAGTAGCAGCAGCTACGCTGCCGCAAAAGCTCTACATCTGCAAAGCAGCACCGATCTCCCCGAAACAACTGATAGCGTTAAATCCGTCAGGGCACCCGCTGCACCTCTTTCAACTCAGTGATTCCAGTCCCTCCTATCTCCGTCACCTGCCTTCACGCCTCGTTTTCGTCGCCCCTCCTATTCAAACCGCTGCCCTCTCCATTCTCCGCAGCGCCGTCAGATGCCATGAAAACCACTCAGCTCATCGCCATGGCAACCGCGACGCCTGTCGCCATGCCGACCGGTTACCATGGAGACCAGGCTGTCTGTTGCCATGCCGACGCGGCGTCTGTCCGGTTGCCAGCGGGCCGGATTAATGTTTGCTCATCTCGGTGGGCGGGTAGTAGCCGTCTTGCGTGTCCTTCAGGTACTGGTAGTAGCTCACCACGATCAGCAGCATGTAGATGTAACTGCCGACAGCGCAGGCGAGTTGGATGACGTCACACACAAACACCACACTGGACTGATTTTAAAAGCGATGCATAATATGTATGAAGTCATGAGAGAAACATATAATGGTAAAGCATAATCTAAAATAGGAAATAAAATCAGAGTTTAGCTTAACCCTCGCACCGTAGGGGGTCTGCGCCGAACACGAACCGTAGGGGGGGGGGGGGTTGATAACCGC
>JARBER010128589.1:0-11054 GCA_030265075.1 Balanus glandula
TGTCTGTGTCTGTGTGTCTGTGTCTGTGTGTCTGTGTCTGTGTGTCTGTGTCTGTGTGTCTGTGTCTGTGTGTCTGTATGTCTGTGTGTCTGTGTGTCTGTGTCTGTGTGTCTGTTTCTGTGTGTCTGTGTCTGTGTGTCTGTATCTGTGTGTCTGTGTCTGTGTCTGTATGCCTGTGTCTGTGTGTCTGTGTGTCTGTGTCTGTGTCTTTGTCTGTGTCTGTGTGTCTGGTGTCTATCTGAGAGCCATATCCGCCTCCGGGTGCCCGCTGCCGTTCCCGGCCGTTAGCCCTGGCCTCAGACGTGGGAACCCTGCGGGCCTAGCTCTCAGGCTGACGCAGGCAGGTGCCAACAGCAGCGTGGGAGCGGCGACCGCGCGCGCCGCACTCGACTGTCTTAGAACGGCCGGTCCGGGCTATGTGCCAAGGCTTCCGTGTACCGCAAGTGTCTAACGATTAAACAGAGAATTAACATGTGATATATTTGTTGGGAATTAACGGGAGTGCTTGTGCATAGTGGTTGGTTCACTAACTGTGCGAATTGTTTCCGAGTGAGTTATTTATACTATGCAAGGACTTGGGCTGTAAGTATAAGCAAAACTGACCTGAGCGTGGTCGAATTTAGGCCAGTCGTGACGAATGTTCAGTAATTAGTGTCATATTTGAACTGGTATCTGGGTTTTAATTCCAGGTCATTTAATCTTTATTTATTATTAAAACGGAGCACACTAGTCTAGGCGGAGTGTAGGTTAGGGTAGATACCTATATGTCTGCTACGTGGTTTATGCATATTGTAGTGGCAAAACTTTTGACTTATTTATCAGTTTTATTAATTTTGTGTAATATTTATATTGGTATTTAGTCCGTAAACGACTCTCTTTGACACATGAAGAAGATCTGAAGAGGCGCTTGTCGCGCAGGGCAGCGTGACCACCTTAAAACCGGAAATACCTCGCCTCCTTCGTCACCCTGACCTCTGCGCAGAATTCTGACAAGGTCTTATCGAATAGCACTCCTAATAATTAACCTCTTAACCTCCAACAGCCCGTCGGTTCGCCGGCCTCCACTCCCTCTCTGAGCCCGCAGCAGCCTCGTCTGGTGCCGCCGCACCCGCCTCCTCCCCCCGCCGCCGCCCACACCCCCGCTGCCGCCTCGCTGCCGCCCCCCCCCCTCCCCCCTCCCCCGGGTCGCTCGAACTCCACCTGACACTGGTCGGCCCGGCGGCAGTGCCCGCGGCGGTTTCACTTGGGCTGCTCGGGAGCGGGGGTGGCGGTGCCGCTATTGTGGTGTCGCGTGGACGACCTCGGGCCCCCAGGGTGTCGCCGAGGCGAGATTCGGGCCACGGCCAGTAGGGGGGGGGGGGTCACACGTCAACGCTCCGTCGGCTGTCAGCTGATTCACTGTCAGCCGAATTGATTAATTGAATTATGCGGGGTGGCGGTGTTGAAACAGAGGTTTGGCATATTTATGTGGGGTTTCTCGAGTTGTGTCGGCATTCGACACTGTGAAAACCTGAGTACCTTACCAACTGTGTCATCGTAAACCTTTCTTACGTTGTATTGATTAGCGTTAAAAATAATGCAGGGTTATTTTTAAATAGCTTGATGGTCATTTTTGTATGAACAGGGGCATATGAACTCCTAAAAAATAAGCCTCAGCCCGATTTTTTCAATCATGTGCTAACATCTGTGTCTGCTTGATGTCTCGAAACTATAGCCCAGAAACTCAATAATACTAACCATGCTGTCGTTTTCAACTAATTTTATTGATATTTACGACTTGCTTGAAGTACAAAATGGTTCGACATTTTTTTTATCGAGCCGTGGCTTATTTTTTTTATTCTAAGAATGGTCTCAGCTCCCCGAACTGTGCAAGTCTTTTAAGGCAGTCGTATAGTTACAATACAACGATGCATGCTGCTTATGTGTACCTACCGTTGAGTCGTGATTGACATTTAGACTATGATCATCTGCCTACTTCGTCTCACGTTTCGTCGTCCTTAGGTAGAAACATATTGCAGGATATAATGGGTGGTCTAATTTTGTCACGTTTTAATGGACATAAGTACATAAACTCACTGCTCATGTAAGAATAGCCTGAAAGAAAAGTAGACCGTCTACAGCATGATGGCCGCAGCAGGGCTCCTCGGGTCAGGGGTCAGAGCTATTGGACCACTCTCTCAGATGAGCTAGTGTCAAGTGAGATGCCCCGCTGACGGCGTCCGACACGAGGTGGCGTTTATCTCTCAGTAAAGCGGAGCCAATGGACTATGGGGATCCATCAGACTGTCAGTCCGGGAATGGGGTCATCCAGTCGCCTGGTACCCGCGGTCCAGCGGCCGCTCTGGGGAACTATCGATCGTGAGCCGGCAACATGCCTGACTTAGTGCCCATTCGCCGGAGCGCCGTCACTGACATGGCTGCCCGGGTCGGAACCGCTCTGGTGTGATATCTTGTCTGAACGGGATATTTTTCTGGCTGCATGTTTCCCTTGCTTTTGCATTCAAGAGCCACAACTTATCCATTTTACATAGTTAACCCTATTCATCCAGCGAGTTAGCTTTACATGTCACGCTGCAGTCTCTGACCGTGCTCAAACGACGCGTTGCAGTCTCCAGCTACGCTCAAACCATGCGCTGCAGTCTCCGACTTTGTTAAGTCCACGCGCTGCAGTCTCATGCCGCTCCCAAGCCACGCGCTGAAACCTCCAGCTACGCTCAAATCATGTGTTGTAATATCCCGCTACACTCAAACTACGCGTTGCAGTCTTCAGCTATGCTTAAATTATGCGCTGCAGTCTCCGGCTACTTTTTGTATACCTACCGCCCGTTGCAGTCTTCGGGTACGTGTATACAACGCACTGCAGGTTCCGTAGATTTGAAAGCGAATAATGTTTCAAAAAGCAAAGGTAGTCAAACTGGAGATGCACCTCGTTTTTTGTTTTGTTTTTGTATTAACGACTTACCGAATATGGCATTCGATACGCAAGAGTTCAGTTTGATCAAGCCGCGGTGCACGCCAAAATCTCTGATAGCCACCATGCACCAATACCAGAACTACCGAGTCTTTTTCATGTCTGGCACCGGACCTGAGACGGTGTTTTGCAATTACAACGTGTAGCCACTGCTCGGTTTCCCATGTCTGACAAACGCTGCCGGCTGTTGTTAAGCCATTTCTGGTATTTTCCCATGTATGTTAATTCGTGACCGATGACGGCGTTATGAGTTTTCCCATACCGCACACCATGTCGGCCGTGACCGTGGCCGGGCAGGAGCAAATATGAGAGGCCCGGTCTGTCAACACGTAGGCCTCTCTGCCTATCTAACTATGACGTAGGAATCTGTCAACGCCCAGTGGCCTATCATGATGTGTATCTGTTGAGAATAGGTATCGCAGGCCGAGATATTTGCATATGTTAGAAACCTGGCCGTTCATATCAGGTGCATCTGCCAGAGCTTAGAACTTGTATCTCAAATGCTAGGCCTGCCGTGACAAGTACCTACGTTACTAAACTGTCAGAGGTAAGTTAGACCATGATTGGTGCATCTGTCAGAGGTTACACCTGTCAGTGCAGCTGTGTATCTGGCAGAAGCTAGACCTGTCAACGCAAGTGCAACTGACAGAGACTAGATTTTGTATCTGTGGGAGGCCTAACATAACACATATATCTGCCAGAGACAGATGTGTCTTGTCAGTACACCGGCCTGCGTTGTGGGCCAGCTCGCCGGCGGTGGTGGCGGTGTCTGTTCCGCCGGGTTGGTAAGTAAGCCGCGCCGCTGGAGAACACTGCGTGGAACGCCACCTGAACGGCAGCTGCATCTGCCACACCGCCGGCCGGCCCACACAGACAGACACGCGCGCGAGACACCACTTTCGCCAGGCAGATGGTGCGAGGAGGAGCTGTTGTCCCCTGAGGAGGCTAGCGATCCACTCTCCTCTCATAATGTCCGCCCCGAGACCACGTGGAACAGTGAAAACTTGAGGGCATCGGGCTTTCAGTGTGGTATCTATGTGGTATATGCCAAGGGTCCTTAGCCAAAACGAGTCCAACCTTGGTATCGACCTCTCCATCTTCATGAGAAGTGTTTGTCAATCAGCTGACTTTTATCTAACAAGGTCGGTCTGACTGTCGACAAAGTTGGCATGCATCATCACCAAACTTGAACTCCTCATCTTCCGCGAGATATATTTCAAGCAGCAAAACACCCTACTTCAAAGCAGCAGGCGCGGCCGTGCGAACTACTTGAGATGCATTAAGCAGCTGTTCTTATCTCGCTGCTGCATCAGTGGCTAGCCGAGCCTAGCAGACCGGGGCCGGGTGCTGACCGCTTTACTGTGTGGCCGTCCAGGCGGCAGCAGCAGGCAGCAGGCGGCAGCGGCGGCAGAGGTCAGTCGTGGCTGCCGACCGCCGCGTGCAGCGGGCAGTGCCGTTAGCCGGCGGAATGGGACGCATCACGGCCGCTCAGTCATCCCTGCCGGCAGCCAGGTCAGCTGGGATGCAGACTCTGCAGCCCACAGCCCACTGGCAGGTGGTGCTGATCGACCGTAGCAGCTCACCAGCCGCAGTTGAGGGGACGCGGCTGGGGCAGGCTGTAGTGCTGCTGCCCACAGCCCACAAAAGCATTCACGCAGTAAGATGGCACCAGCTATGGCAGCTTCAGCTCACAGGATCCAGTTCACAATCATTAGTATCTGAACTCTTCAGAGGCAGGTTGCGCCATTCGCTGCCTGAGTGGGAGTTAATCAATTTGACCAAACTGTCTGTTTACCGTGCCGTCTGAGCTCACATGAAGCATTAATATCGGCGGCGCCTGCGTGGTGGCTCGATAGCACGATAGTTTGCTCTCCAAACTGGCATTATCTTCAGCCGCGTGCAGCACGTGGGTAACTTCCCAGACCCATATCGCACAGCATTGGACAGTCGCGTGACTACTGTGCTGCTGCAATCGAACCATGTAACAACGCTGACATGGGTCTGACCCTCTGCACCTTTTTGTTAACATTAAGCAAGCTGTCTGTACTATTGCATAGAATGCTTGTTGTCTTGCATTTCTAAGAATATCATACAATAAATAGCGAGCGAAACTGACCTTAAAGATTTGCTCGGTAGCAGCGTAAGGTAAATGTCCAGGGTTTCGGCCAAAGCGGCAGCCACTAGTGATCGCCGTCGACCAAATATTGTTGACCGGGAAGAGGCTTAAAGCGTCACGATTTTTTTTTTTTGACGAAGGTGAGGGGCTTTGAGCGGTTTTTTTACGGAGTCCGAACCCACGCGCCGAGAAGAGCGGCCGCCGGCCACCGCCTCCCGTGTGATGTGACCTGCAGCACCGGAGGACCGCCGTGTGGACTGACGTCGAGTGGCAACTGACGTATTCGAACCCAGAAGTTCCGCCCTAAAGGCGTGCTTAGTGGTCGTCACCTGGACGCGGCCGGATGTGTCGGGGCGTCCTAATGGCCTCCCCCGGAATGTTTCCAGAGGTTAGCGGTCGATCCTTTTCTATTATGTCTGGCAATCTCTTGGGACTCATAATCTTTCCAAATCTGCCATCTGTGGCACAATTCAGGTCATCTCGGTTCTGAGACAGCTCGGTTCGTATGGACGATTCGACCACTCGTCCATACGAATCATATCTGACCCGTACCGGGGAATCACACTGCGCCCCTTCAGCGCGCTGTGTCCACACGGGGTCCTATCTGACCCGTACCGGGTGCATTACACCGCTCCCTTTCAGTGCGTTGTATCCACACGAGGACCGTATCTGACCCGTACCGGTGGCATTACGCCGTGGCCTTTCAGCGCACGGCGTGGCCCAGTGCCGGCTGTGACGTCACATCGCTGCGGTCGCCCGCGCTGCGGGAGCGGCGTGGCCTCTGTGGCGGCGGCGGCGGCGGCGGCGGTCAGCCCGCGCCCCGCAGTACGGACCCGCCAGTCGAGAAGAGCGGCCGCCCGCCATCGCCTCCCGTGTGTGATGTGACCTGGAGCACCGCAGGACCGCCGTGTGGACTGACGTCGAGTGGGAACTGACGGGTGACGAGCGGAGGCGGATTGTGCCGAGCGGTGACGGACTATACCAAGCGGTGACGGACTGACGGCATGATGAGGGAGCTCGGACCGCCGCTGCAGTCGGCGGCAATGACGATGCTGTGGGTAAACAGCGGGTCTGAGGTGCCGGAGGGCCGCTCCTGCAAGACGCAGTCGCTCTACTACGCCAGTAACCCGAACGTGGCCAAGCAAAGGGGCCCCGGGCTGCGGATCACTATGATACAGGTAGGCGTCAATGGAGACGGCGCTGACGGAAACGTAAATATGCAGCGAGGCGTTGGTAGACATGTGTGAACACATGTACTGTTGGTGATGCGCATGATTTATCCTGGTATGACTGCTGGATTAACTTGAACATTCGCAGACTGAGCTTTTCATCGGGAACGAAAACACTTCCTCTGGCTGTGACAGTATTTTCAGCCGAGTTATAAATAATTAATATGCATTCAGCAAATAATAAAAAATATGTATAATTAATTTGCAGGTAAGCTGGCAGACATTTCGTAAACGGGCACGCTTTTTGTTTCAGATTTGGTACCATTGTCGAGCTTCAAAACTTAAGCATCTATGACAAAACGGTAACATGGTGTGAAATTTTCCAAGTATTTTGTTGGCGTGCTGAGCTGCTTGATCCTCTAGCATTCGAAATCCATCCAGCCAGGAAGTGATTGGATAAAAAGTAAAATTCCTATATTGACTTGTGAAGTTAAACGCTAAAAATAAGATATAACTAAGTAATAAATCAAATCGTTTATTGTGTCAAAAATGATGCACCTTTTAAAAGTATTTCCGACGCCAACGGTGACAGGGATATTCTATCGTTAGCTCAAAGTTGAAGAACTTTTGTAAATATCTTCAAGGGTTCGGTGTGTTGCGATGAATTAAACTGAATCCATGAAATATGGTGTCAAAATCCGACGTTCACTCAGCCTAGTTCCCTACCTTGGCTAAAATTCACCTGCTCGGCGTGCCTCGGATCAGCCGCTCTCTGTTTGCCCGTCACTGCCGCCCCCGCCCCGCAGCAGCTCCACGGTCTCTTCATCGTCTGGGAGCGCCGGAAACCGCCAACACGTGTCTCTCGCAGATAAAACCCACCGCACCACCACCGCCACGACCACTCTCCGATTCAGGAGACACGCCCCCCGCACCATAACTTTCGACCGGCTTCCGCAACTCGCCGCCCCACCACCCGAGCAAACGCTTCCCGCTTCCCGCGTGCACCGCTTTCCGCTTCCCGCGCGCGCCGCTTCCCGCTTCCCGCGCGCACCGCTCCCGACCCTCAGCTGACACACATCCGGCTGGAGTTGGAGCCGAGAGGTCAGATGGCGTGCCCTCTGGATGCCCGGCGCGGCCCGACCCGGTCCGGTCCGGCCCGGCCGGTGGGCTTCCTTTGTCCTGGCGCCTGGCAGGACCACTTCGATTGTGCCGCGCCGAGCCACTCTGTCACGAGTGCGCCAGATTTGTGCCACATTTCTGATGAGGATTCGGAGAGTCGAGTCACTCAGTAGTCACTGGGGAGTCGGATACCAGTCAGTGTTCGTCCTGGGCTCGTTGAGGTTGGGACGGTAGTGGCGAAGTGGCAGACCGAAGTAGAACAGTGGGATGTGCTGGTTCCAATGCGGCAGATTTGGTTATAATTGGTGATGTTTTTTGGCGGATGGCCCAGCTTTGCTGCAGCCTTTGTCAAGTTGGCGCAACGAGGCAGTGGTCACGAAGAAAGCAAATTGGCTGCTAATTTACCAATTACGGCTAGATCGTGACCATTGTTTGGTTTTTGTTTATTAGAACGATTTTTCCGATCCTGTACCGTTACTCTTGTCTGTTTTATCACGGTATCAAACTTAATCATCCCCATAACCCCTCGAGCAATGACCAGGAACTAAACGGAGTACGACTGTACCTATACCAAACAAGGTCAAGGCTGGCGAGGCCCCGCCGGTAAGTTGTTATTGTTTCATGTGATAGCGACGTAACGTCCGACTGTGTTTGTTGTTTTTGATGGGAAGCCAACACGGAGGACTCCTGGGTCGCAATATGATTCGCCCTTTCTACTGACCGAGCTCCGCTACCGATGAAACTTGCAATCCCGCCACGAGCATTAACAGCGACTAGCGTTTTATGAGAATTGTTTTTAAATTATAAATTCCCCTACTCACGGTCACGATTGTCGGTATCAATGCACTTGGGAATAATTTATAATACTGTCTTGTATTTTAATCCCGATGATTGATAATTAGGCAGGCATCTATATATGCATTTAAGTGACGTGGGAGAGATGCGTGATGTATTTGCAGAATGACATCTGACTCCCACGGTTGCTGCAGTATATTACTTAGATAGTTACTCTTTTTCTTAAAGCAAGCATTATCTAGCAACGGTTGGTCAGCTTATTTAGTCATTTAGCCCAAATGATTTGATGGCATAGATTTCCGAGATCAAGTATTCCAGGACCCACACCAAGCTAAAGCACACACTGAGACTCTGACACCCCCGTCCCCCATCGGATCGCGCAATTATTTATGATGAAGTCGTCGGCAGCATTTTAGTCGAAAGCTTAACGTTCCCTAACGACTGAGGACGGTCCACCCGGCTCGCTGGCATAGAGGGCCGATGCCGCTCAAACCCACCTTGTCATGGTGGATCATATCTGTTTCAAAGTCATTCCGACTGCTGGATACACAGGCGGATACGGGAGTAAAAGCAGAGTATGCCGAACTCCTGGTTGAAAACAATCACATAACGGTATCATCATTTGCTGGTCGAAAAAAGCTTAACGGTGTCATCCTTTGAATCGTTTACTCGGCCGATGCTAATCTCGCTCCAACTTTGGCCAAAGGCCTCGACTCTGCTGTTGTTCCTCGGCTTTGTTTTGTCAGTTTGACCTGGTTCCGGATGTTACAACCTGCTGCCCGCCCACTTGACCCGCCGCCCGCCGCCGCCGCCCGCCGCCCGCCGCCCGGTGCACGCCGCCCGCACCGTCCGATGACCCACACTCTGATATTATGCGGAGCAGCGGCCAACTGGGCTCCTCGCGCTGCAGGCTGCTACAGGTTCCTGGGTTGTTGGGCTGGCTGCCGGGCTGTTATGTTTCTGGCTGTTGACTGCTGGCTGCTGGCTGCTGGCTGCCGGCTGCCGGCTGCTGGCTGCTGGCTGTCGGCTGCCGGCTGCTGACTGCTGGCTGCCGGCTGCTGGCTGCCGGCTGCCGGCTGCTGGCTGCTGGCTGCTGGCTGCTGGCTGCTGGCTGCCGGCTGCTGGCTGCTGGCTGCCGGTTGCTGGCTGCTGGCTGCTGGCTGCTGGCTGCCGGCTGCTGGCTGCTGGCTGCTGGCTGCTGGCTGCTGGCTGCTGGCTGCCGGCTGGCGGCTGCCGGCTGCCGGCTGCCGGCTTATGGCTCCGGGCTACTGGGCTGTTGGGTTGTTAAACCATGTGGTTTTTCATCTGCTGCAGCTGCCGGGCTGTTTGGCAGTGGACAGCTAGTGCTGGATGTCTGCTGCTGCAGGTGCGCGGGCAGCTGTCGACACTATTCTGTACCGGGTGCAACATTGCAGTTATAGGTTTCTGGCCGGTGCAAGGTTACGCCAGATACGGGAGACTTCAAATGTACCGATACAAACGTGCTATGCGGGTAAAACACTGCGCCGACCTTGCGACGCAGTCACCAGCCAATGACTGAGTTAGGAGTTTTGTGGCGCACTATGTAAGCAACATTGTCCACATGAACGAGCCGGAAAGTGACTCGCTTGACCCGCTAGCCCCTACCAGTTTCTTGTCTGGCTTTCTGTCGTCACTCCCGGAAAATGTTGGCGAACAGTCTCATGGCTGTGTGAGCTGCAGCAGAGTGACGCCATCTGCAAGCTCTGTTCGCGAACTGCGGCGACATTTTCCCTACGCAGAGCAGCGGGCAGTGGCTGCCCGAGTTCTGTTCTGTCTGCAGTGTTTGTCTCGGCCGGCTTGTTTGTGTGTGTAGGAGCAGCGGGCGGCCGTGGTTGTGATTGTGACATGGCGATGCCTTCTGTCCGCGTATCACAGGCGGAGCTGCGCAGTGTGCTGACGAAGAAGCGCGGAGAAGATGCCGATGACGACTCCGGTCTTCCGAGGTCACCGTCCAGCCCGCCCGCGCCGCTGCACCACGCCGACAAGGTGAGAAGGACACTGACGACCGACGACAGCGGCTCGAACATAACGCAGCTGGACAGCTGAACGAACAGAGCTGGTCCATGTATTCAATATATGGTATGCCTACCTCTATGGTTCAGGGAACAGTTGCTTCGGAAGTTCAAGGTCAGCTTCGGAACTTTGTGCAGGAGCCCGCAGGGCATTGCAAAACAAAGCGGACTGACCGATGACTTGATCAACAGTTTACACTTTCCCGGCCCCGCAAGTAATTGTCACCTTGACTCATCTTGTAAAGGAAACACTTCTGAGGGGCGTTAAGTACGCAGTACGCGTATTATGTATATAGGTCAGCTGCACCTTCGTTTGCTGGTCTCGGGAACACCGCACTTTTCTGTCCAGTGCTATCCAGAAATCAGCAGCGTACAATGCAGCATGCGTCAGTCATCAACTTTCATCCAGTGAATTATGGTCCGCCTCGGCGGAACAAAAAACGACGCTCCACAGCGTGCGTATACCCTGCACAATGTATGTCTGATATCAGACCGATCGCAATGATTTTGTGCAAGTCCAGGGTTCTCGAAATGTGGCTGCTGCAGCTGCTGTTCCGCTTTGAAGCCAGATCACCATTAGTGCTTCCCCACAGACGCCAGATGATAGCAGTCGCTTAACCCGCCATTGGCTGGGGGGGGGGGCGAAAAACGCCCCCCCTCCGGCTTTTTCGCAATAACTTACAAACGAAGCGAGATATCAACGTATCGTTTGCGGCTACCTTCTCTTGCATCAATTTGACGTCCTGTGTGCAATTTTTTTTCGATTTTGCCAGATTTTTTTAGATATAGCGATTTTAGTGACGTCACTACACGCGATTTTGGACCAAAAACGAGTGAAGCTGTAATGTGCC
>JARBER010128700.1:0-11053 GCA_030265075.1 Balanus glandula
TGTCACTCGCAGCGTGCGACGCAGAAACCAGCAGGTCAGGGCCACGCACGGCGCCGGCTACACACATAAACACGGCGGGGCACGTCCCTCACGTACGTTGAGGTCAGCTCTGAGTGTCCTACCGGCCAGCGGCACTGCGGGCAGCAGGCGCGACTTCAGTCAGATCCAGACCCCAAGGAGCTGTTATCGCAGTACTCCAACAGTCCCGGATCGGTTCTGATTTGCCGTAGTTGTGGCGTCACGTCGTGACCCTGACCTGGCGCCGGTGGCGCCCGGGGCGGGGTCCACCGCCGCGTCGTCCGCCGTCGTCGCAGCTCGCAGCACATTGACATTCTGCCGGTCGGCGCGGCGCGGCAGGGCGCCGGCTATGATCAGCCGGGCCGCCCCGGCGGGGCTGCTCTCTAAGTTGGGCACGCAACGGCAGAGGCGGGTGGCAGAGGCGGGTGGCAGAGGCGGGTGGCAGAGGCGGGGCAGAGGCGGGTGGCAGAGGCGGGTGGCAGAGGCGGGGCAGGGGCGGGGCACAGGAGACTTGGCAAGGCGTCAGCCAAGGTCGGTCCCGACCTGCACCGCTGCTGGGATAGAAACCGGCCCAGCTCGGACAGAAATAACGCCCGCCAGAGCCGAAATGGAAGGTCAGGCTTTCCGCCGAAATCTGGTGTCTAATCAAATTTCGCGAACTTAATTTGCAAAGTTGTGAGGGTGGGATGTAAAGTTAGCAAAGGTTTGAGACGTAAAAGAAGCGCGGGTGCATCTAGAAAGTTTGGTTGTTTTACGTAAATGTTTGTTATATGTCATTAACTTTGTAACTTGTTTGCCGATTGTTAAGATATCTATGATCAGGAACATTTGTACAATGCGATTCATGTCATTTTATTCCACCCCGTCGCTCGGTATGTGTGTGAAGCGACCGCAGTGACATGACGCCAAATAAGGAGCCGGGCCGCTCTATTGGGCGGACCGGTCCCCGGCTGCGCTCTGTCTCCAGCCGTGGGAACGTTATCCGTGACCAATGCCACTCGGCGCTGTTTTAAGCGGCCCGGCCCGACTCTAAGGTCAACAGCCGGCCGTCCCTCGCCTCGTGTTATGAGACGGCTGGATGATACGACAGGACCTGAGACGGGCCGCGCGGCGTGCCGCAGTGGCGAGCGGCAAATTCCTCGAGTCGCTCGGCAGCACGACCGACAGACCGACCAGCGACCCCTCGCCGTCGCCGCGGCAAAAACCGACGCTCCGTTCCCCAACCTGTCCGGCCGTCGCCCGGCCGACTTTGTACCATGCCGACTGCAGTGTTCTCAGCTGTCCTCACTGCAGACCGAGCAGCCATCGATGGAGACCGGAGAACGTTCTCAGCCAGTGTAGCCGACGGCGATGTGCGCAGTTCGAACGGGTGCCGTTCTCAGGCGCAACCGACCACAAATGTGTCCCGCTCCCAGACGCAGCGCCGCCCGCAAAAACCCGCCCCCGATAACAGTCGACACCAATTATATCCAGTAATTAGGTAATTGCACGGGCCAGAACAAGGAAGGCCCGTGTTTACACGCGAATTGACCCGAGTTCAAGGCCTGGTTAATGCAGTTGAAATGACGGCCTGCACATCCGACTGGTGCAGCGGCGGCCACGGCGGTGCAGTCCACAGCGACCCCTGGCGGCCGGCGCCCCGAACTACGGCTCAGCAGCGGCGAACCTGACGCGGCGGCGGCGAATCTGACGCCGCGGCGGCGGCGCTATGTGGCGCGGCCGCGGCGGTGTGTGGCGCGGCTGGACGGCCGATCAGCCGTGGACGCTATCAGCTCGATCTGAGGCCTGACTGACGGCGGTCAAAACCCAGCCATTAATCCGCACCCCCGGGCGGCGGCGTCTGGCGCCCGGCGCCCAGCGCTCGGCGTCCGGCGCCCGGCGCCCGGCAGGACACGACTCCCGGCAGCTCCCCGACAGGGAGCCCGCCGCTGGTGGCACCCGACAGTGCCACCCACCAGAAGCGTCCCCCGCCGACCGGCCGCGCAAAAACCCCACGCCGCACCGCGGCCGCAGCGCGCCGTGCTGCGTGCGCCACGATACCATCATCGGCAAACCTGGAGAGAACTTGTAAAGATGGTCTAATGGCGATGGTATCGGTGGCGGGCGCCGGCGCGCCGCGGCGAAGCCAACAAAAGCCGACGGCCCGGGGACCGCCGGGCAGTCGCCGACCGCCGACCACGCCACAAACAGCGCAGTGGAGCCGCTCGATCGATGCGCCAAGAGAGGCTGACGGCCGCAGATGGACCTCCGCAGTCCACAGTCCACAGTCCGCAGTCCGCAGCCTCGGATTCGCCGTTAGTTGGCGTCCGCCACGCTGTGATTCCCGCGGCCAGGGGAGCCCGCCGTTCCGCGGCCGCGCGTCGGCAACCGCGGCGGGAATCCTAGAGCCGAGCCCGACCGGCGACGGCGGCGGCGGCGGCGACGGAATCTAATTTAGCATGTATCGACACGGCGGCGGCCCGGTGGGAGCTGAGAGCGGCGACCCTTCCATCGCACGCGGCGGCTCCCGGCGACGTCGTTCCGTCCCCCGGGGCGGCGGGGCGGCGTCGGCCGCACGCCGGAGCCGAGATACGCGGGACGGATGGGACGCACGCCGCACTCGGAACGCATCGGCAGCAGGGCCAGCACAACACTGACGGAGAACGGGAGGTGGCGGGCTTTCCACTGCCGGTCATGAAGCTCATAAGCGGTCTGCTCCTTACTGCTGATGATAAACAGTACATCACTGGCTTAGCACTGGACTTTGGAGCTCTCTCCAGCCGACGTCATCATCATAACACGCGCGCTCCCGGAGGAGAGGTCGAAAGCGTCATCGTTCTGTTCCCGACACGGAGGCTAGAACAGTAGACCACTCCACACTGCCGGCTTGTTTCTGCTGTGCAGGCGGGCTGTGTGCTCACAGGTCAGAGGTCAGGGCGCAGCGCCGGGTCACGGGCCGCCCCGCCCGGGGACCGCGGGGTCCCACGTCACTTTGGAGACGAGTTGCAGCCGCCGAGTCAGCCGGGTCGTGACGAATGGCAGTGTCATGTCAGCACTCAGTCTCGAGTGTCATTAGTCATGCCTTGTGATAGCGAATCGATACATTTCTGGTTAAAATACGACCTGCTATGCCGCGATAGTAGCAACAAAAAGGAGATTACCACGGCACTAAAGCGGATAAGTTCATGAGCAACTCGCATGCCGGACGATAAAAACGGCTACAAGAAGCCAATTTTAACTGGTACTGACGTACAATCCAATCAGCGTCCGGCGCCGGCAGCGGCGGTCCTCGGCCGGCTCCGTTCTGCGTTCTGCGTTCTGCGTTCTGCGTTCTGCGTTCTCCGTTCTCCGTTCGCCGTTCTCCGTTCTCCGTTCTCCGTTCTCCGTTCTCCGTTCTCCGTTCTCCGTTCTCCGTTCTCCGTTCTCCGTTCTTTGTTCGTTTCCTGTTTTCCGTTCTTGTATCTCGCTTCCCGTTCCCCGTTCCCTGTTCCCCGCTCCCCGTACTCGCTACGGTGGCACGGGCGCTACGGTCGCTCGCGACGGTGGCGAACAGGCGCGTCGCGTTACTCGGAGCACGCACCATTTCCCCGGGGCGCCGCACCCCTCGCCTCGGAGTCAGTCTCCGCCGACGCTGTGCCGTCGGCCCCGATAAGGGGTCCCGCCTCCCCTGAGCTTGTCAAATCGCTGCCCGGCCAGCGGGCCGCCGGCAGGCCGCGCGCGCTTTTACGCTCACCCTGAGAGTTTTACGGTTGATTGTATTGATTGTATGTATCGTCGTGCCGGCAAGTGGGGGGGGGGGGGAGGCGGCGGGTGCATTCTTGCAGCGGGTGACGCCGCCGAGCCGCTGAACTGACGGCGAGGGACGCCACCATCAATTGCAGAGGTGTCCATGGGAGGGCCAATCATGGAGGATAATGGCACTGTTCGCCAATGGTGCGAAATTGAACGACATTGCATACATAATTAGCGCACCAAAGTTAGCAGGCTATTAATTAGTCTATTGATGGCATGCTGGGCATGATAACCAGCAGTAACGAAGTTTTAAACACATATTTGACTGAATGCAGGCGCAATCGAAGCGTATCTAGCATGTATAAGTGCTTCGTTAGACATACATTCATTACACATAAGCCACCCAGACAGCATGTTCCGTCCGCCCTCGAAGGAATTCTCGTCATCGGTGGCGGATCGGGGCGATGCTGATTGCTGGCTCCTCTGAGGACATGATTCAGACTTCACTGCACCCTGTTCCGTACGCTGAACTCTCTGAGGTGAACGGGAGTCACCGGCCAGCGCGGAGCGGCGCCCGAATTAACGACGGAAAGTAATCTGCCTAAGGGAGTTTGTGTTATTAATGCAGGCTCGCGCGTTGCGGTGTGCACCGGCGGCCGGCCGGGCCGACGGCAGAATCGATTCGGCGTTTCTCGACAGGTGATGGCCCCGTCGGGAGCCGTTGGCTGGACGTGACAAGACATTGGCACGCTTTTAGTGGCAGCAGCTCAGCGACAGGTCTGTTTGTTCGGGTTCAGTGAACTCGATGTGTTTCCAGTGCTTAGTTCGACCAGGAAGGGCTGCGAGTTGGGTGCGAGTGGACGGTGAGCTGGGTGTGGAGTGCGGAGCGCGGACGCAGACCGGAGTGAACGAGGAAGAATTCGGGCGGAGTGGCATTGAGTAGCCCGGGAAAACAGGGGCGCTGCGCTACGGCGCCGTGTAGTACCGGCCGGCTGGCCGATTGATTGGCACGCAATAGGGATCGCGTGCAGGCCGCTTGTTTGTGGCCGACACAAAAAGAACGCGGCTCCAACATGGCATTGTCTGTTGATAAAAGCCGAATGTTCCTCAGCGCAACATTCGGTAGCGATGATAATTTCCAGAAGTGGGCAAATTACAATTACGGGGAAATAGGAAGGTATGCTTGGCGAATTTTAATCTAGCGTGTCAGGCGAATACGTTTCTAATTTGTTTACCCACACCTGTTTTCTCATTGTGAGGTGGAAACAAGATTCCTTGAAATTCGGTACCGTTAAAAATTGCAATGAAGAAAAGAAATTATCCATAAAAAAACAAGTTTCCAATGTTGGTGGAATTATGTATCTAACTAAGGAAATAAAACCACATCACAAAAACGTTAATGATTAAAAGTGGCCTGGATCATACAAAACTTCCACATACATGGAACTAGCAAGTGTTCAGGTCTCCCCAACTTATCAGCCGACATCTGACAAACCCTCGCCTCTCCGTCCCGACCTGGTACTTACGGATCTCCCGGCTACTCCGCTCGGATCTCTGCAATCAATCACTTCTCGCACCGTCGCGTCACGCTGCACGCGGTCTCTGCGTCTGTCCTGACCACGGTGTCTCTCAGTCTGCACGCGCGTGGTTCCGACACGTCCCCCTCCTCCGACTCGCACCAACCGACTGTGCGTGGCTGGCGGCGGCGCTCCGGCGGGCAGTGTGTGGCGCGGCCACCAGGCGGCGCTGGCGGCGGCCTGCGCGCAGCCGGCCCGCCCGGCTCCGGCCCGACCACCGGCCGGCGATGAAAGTCTAATTCGCGACGAAGGCGCCAACGCTGACAGTGTGAGTTGCCGTCCGTCGTCGGAACGCCCGGAAAGCTCCGGCGCCGGCCCGCCCCTAGCTTCGACGAATCGGCGGCATTAAAACGGCTATCAACGGTCGGCCGGAGACGCGCGAGGCGCCCGTGCCCGGCACAGCAGCCGGCTTTGATCGGCGCCGAATTCACCGCCCACACTCGGCTGGGAGAGCGTGACGATTTAGTGATTGCATTTGACAGCCGGATCGCGACTCGGACGAGATCGCGACGAGCCAACTTGTCGACCGGTTCGCTCGAGAACGAATATATCACCATGTTAATGGATGGTTTACAGCCCGAAGTTGGCTCCGTCAATGCTAATGTCCCCGGAATTCGGCAAAACCACCATCAGACCACGGAATGGGTTCGTTGAAGCTGTGAATCATTCTACGCAACCGCCCTGCATTTCCGCCAAATTTGGCCATCAACTAGTCGAGGGCGACGGACAATTATCACCAGCGTCCTTAAACCGACTGCAGATGCATTACGTCAGCCGCCTAAATGCACCCATTAACAATGAACCAGCTGAGAGCGCCGGTATAACGTCTGCATACAAATCGACCGCGACTTAAACACACAATAGCGTCTGTCGCCTCCAAATATATAGATATGGAGTTGGCTAGGGACGTCTGGCTCCGGCTATCACGTCATGTCCATGACGTACGGCTAGAAGCTGCCCTCGGTCGAGACGAGACAACCAAGGTCACGTGGTAGGTAGACATGGTCCATGGGGGGTGGGGTGGGGTGGGGTGGGGGGCAAGTAGCGCCGCACTCTTCGCCGACCAACAGTCTCCACTGAGGCTGAGGTCCGGTGAGGGAGTGTGCAATGTCACCTAGCGCCGCATGTGCAATGGCAGACGCGCCGTTTTGTTGCACGACTAGGCACTTAGCTGTATTTAATTTGCGTCACTCAAATGCAGTCCGGATGCTGCTTTGCCACATCAATGCAGCCTGGTTACATGGATGCTGCACGGGCAACGGTGAGCTAGAGTTCAGAGAATGCTATACTTGCATTGTGTTTCGTGTTCACTGCTGTAATCGGATCAATGTCGATCTAAGGTGTCAGGATACCCACAAAGAAATGCATTATGCTAGCCAATTTTGGCTCTGGCAAAGCTCCGGAAGTTTTAACGGCCAGTGGTAGCAAGAAATACTATGTCGGTACAATTATAGGACATGACTGTTGACTGGAGACAGCTGTCAGTTGAAAGGTCGGGACATCCGATCATCGGTTAAAACAACGTCAACTATATAGCCGAAGTACATTTGAGTAACATTGAGTTCCCATTGTCGTCTTTCCTATGCTGGTCAAATATCTGCATATTGTGTTTATTTCAACACGGCTCCATGCTGGTTTTCATTCCAACGGCTCCTCTGTCCATTTACCATTGTTGAACCTAACTGATGTGATTCTACACGGCGCCAAACACGCCATGCTCCGCTTGTTTCGCCACCGTTCTCAACTTCCGTACAGTGTGAGTTTGTAGAACAACCATCCAAAGTTTGGACAGTCCACTTTGGCTGACCGATGTGCCGTGGCCGAGGCTACAGCGAAGCTCTCTCGCCATATTGCCGAGCTGATGCATCGTGATATGACTGCAAGCACCAGCCAATAACTCCAAACTCCTGTCGCATTTGATTTAAGTCGGCCAACTTCTCGCCGATGAAACTTTAAAGAACGACGGCCGAGACGAGACAAAAACGATTCTCGCTCTTCAAAACAACACGCCAAACAAACCCGTCGGAAAACAGTATCTCTCCCCCAGGAAAACAGGCGAGCTTCCTTTCTGCGTTCTAAATCACACCAGACAGTGAGCATTTTATTTGGCGCTGCCGCCGCCCATTGTTGCCGCTTCCTGCGCGGCCGCGCGTTTAGCCGGCCGACACTGTCCTCCTCTATCTTTCCGCCAGGCCGCCGGCGCCACTATGCAGGCGGCGCGATGTCAGCACCGATAGCGACGCAACTTCTCCTCACCGAGCCGCCGACGACGACACGCCGTCGTCGACCAGATAGCGGAAATTGGCCGGGCCGCGCGCCGCGGAAAGTGGTGGCGCCGCCCGGCCTGTTGAGACTTTGCACGGTAAACACAGCTCGGCCAGGGTCTCGGCCGGCCTGCGAAATTGGCCGGCCCCCATCAGCGTCGCGAGGTGTAAGTAGGTACCGTCTCGTGATGCGTCGCAATGTGTAAGTAGGTACCGTCTCGTGATGCGCCGCGAGGTGTGAGTAGGGACCGTGCCGTGATGTGCCGTGGAGGGGTGGTGATAAAACGCCCCACTGTTTGAGAAGTGGCGGCTGTTAAACAGGGCTAAAAAGAGGCGTCGTTTTACTCCAAGTCAGCTCGTGAGATAGGTAGTCGAGGGGATTGAACTGCAGGTAATCAGCCTTCCGTCTGTTGTTATAGACAATGAGCACCCACCAGAAAACGCACGCACCCGTCATCCGTTTGTCGGGCCGTCAAAGCCACATTTCTAAGTGCTCAGAGTCATTTACTGGACACTCATGGACTTTCCCCCACAGAAGATATATGTTGTTCGGGGAGCGCACAAAGGCGAGGGCATCCCAGCGGCGGAAACACACACACACACGACTCTCTCAGTGTTTACATTACAGCCGCCAATTAGGAAATTAATGCCGCTACTCGGAAAGAAATATCAATCAAGCGCCTCATCCCCGGGCCGATCGGTGCCTCGATAAGGCCATCTTCTGCAGATTTTATCGGCCGATCTCGCTCCGGAACGGTCCATTAAAGTCCTTCCAAATTGTGGCGGCTGCCTGTCGTTAGCTGCGCCCGGGACACGGCGTGCGCCGCCGGTATCTCACCTGTCCTATCGCCGGGCCGCCGCGCCGCTACATTAAAACTGCATTAGACCAAAACAAAAAGTCAACAACAGAGTCGTGGACACCGAAATGACCATTAGGCGTGCCGGTGTTGGCCTGTCCGGATAGACAGCACCCCGGTGACCTGTTTGATCCGGTCCGGGCCGGGCCAGGAGCGCTCCAGTGTGGTCCGGTCCGGAGCACTGTTAAGTGGTCCGGTCCGGTGGTGGTCCGGAAGGTCTGGTCCGGGAGCACGCCAGTAGGTCCGTTCGGGAGCACTCCGGTGTGGTCTGATCAGGTGGCTGACCAGCGCTGTCCAGAGACGTTCGGGACTGGTTCTGGCCGGAGTCGGACCTCTCGGGACTTGGCTCGGGTGACTCGAGCTACCAGGGAAACACAGGCGGCTCCTTTCATGTGATGCGATAACATTTCTGGCGCATGATCACACGCGGAGACAGAGGAGCAGAGGGAGGACGACGCCCCCCGCGGCTGACCGTCCTCCCGTCACCGACGGCCGGCCGGCGCCCTCCGCACCGCCCTGGGAAGCGAAAGGACCTGCCCGTGACGGCTGGAACAGCACTGCCAATGTATCATCATCCCTGATATGGATCGCGATGTGGCTGGGAACCGAGGTAGGCCCTGCCCGCTGAGCACTGGGCAGGTTACAGCCCATGTATTATTTGATACCCTTCAAGGCCTTTTTCACAAGACCTTTTTATTTATTTGGTACCAATTTGTATTGTTTTTGAAACTTTTGAAGGCTTAGATATAAAAAACTTTGTATAATATACATTTCAAGAAATAAATTACTTATTAAGGCGACATAAGTCATTTCCAAAACGCCTTTGTATTCCGTAAGTAACTATCAATTTGCTAAGTCCCACACTCTCAAGGGAACTAATCGAAAATGTATGACACACAAGGTTCTATGCACTGTTAAATAATAATGTTGTCATCAACATAATACAATTAGCCGAAAAATACCGTACAGGGAGCCTAGCTTTGAAAATAGTCAATACAATCTCGTTTGCATTTGGTCTTAACCAGCAAGTTTGGAGTCGGACCAAACGCTCGAGTAACTACCAGGGAAATCCCAAAGGGATTGTATTAAACATTTTCAAATTCAGCATCCTTGTACGGTATTTTTCAGCTAAATATATTATGTTAATGACAAAACAATTATTTAGCAGTGCACCGAAACGTGTATCTCATGCACTCTCGTTTACTTCCTTCAGGGACGTGATAATTTATGTTTTGGAGCTTCAGAATGAATTTTACATGTATTTTTTTGCTAGGAATGTTTCCATGAAAACATTTGTATCGAAAAATACCTGTAACAATTTATCTTTAAGCTTATATACGAAAAACAAAACATGTCCGAGGATATCATCAAAGACCTCAATAAGTACCTAATGTTTTTCTCAGCAGCACAAAAATTCATCGTGAAAACGGCTAATAAGACAAGCCTGCAACTGTCCGACATACCAGGTGACCTGTCATGATTCATGTATTTCACCAGGCCGGCTGGATCTGGGGCCTGCAGACTGCCATGAGTCACGCCTTTCACCAGACTGGCTGGGTCTGGGTCCTGGCTCAAATCCCGCTTAGTTAACGCGGCTCCGTGTGTTATGACCCTGTTCTCATTCACACCAGGCGCTCATTACTCGCGGATTTGCTCTATCTTCGGTGGCCAGACCTGATCAATACTTCTAGAAGACCTAACATCCCCAGTTAAATTACAGACAACCTATGAGCTTCAGTTATTTCCAGAGGACAATCTCCCTGAGTCAACCGCCATCTAAAACGAAATGGTCTGAGTGAATATTTGGGAATATCGGGCGTTAAGTCCGGTCTGATTCGTTCCGGTCGGTAGTCGGTCTACAGTCCGCACCGTGGTCGTTTCGTCAGGCCAGTCGCGTCGAAAATCAGTCGTCAGTCGTGTCAGTCCGTCAGGTCACCACGTCTTTCTGATGCTCAGTACGGGACACCGGTGTCGATTTGTACACTTTTGGGATGGTCCGGGCCCCTCCAATTATTTCAAATTGTAACATTAAGCCTGTGACGTAGCATGACAAGAATGGAATTAGAATCTTTAAGGTTACAGGGACGTTGGAATCGTGGGGGCAACGGGGGCAACTCACCCCCGCAACTTTGGAGCTTTGGGGTCGGCACTCCCGCAAGTCTTTACACAATCCTTGTATAATAACAAGAGCAAATTCACCTGATTTTTTCCCACATTTACGACGTTAAAAGTGAAATACAGTAAAAAACATGGAAATGTGTTTTTTTGTATAATACCCATCATAGGCGTCGGAATTGGTGCTGCAGTAGTGATAGCTGCCACACCAACTTTGGAACTGGTGTGGCGGCTCCACACCAACTTTCTAGTCGTTTATGTAGTACATATCCTTGTTTTCTTAAATCCTAAAAAGTGCATATATGTAAGAACACCATTTGTGAATGGCATGGTACCCTCTTACTCTGACGGGAATCCATTTATTTACGTTTATTCTAGGTAACCAAAGATAATTATATTTATCCCATGGCGAAAGTAAGTGTTACACATTGACACGCGTGCAAACACGAAAATTTATCCACCCGGTGAATAACTGAGTTGTTAAACCGTAGGTGGGGTTTAAAAAACTGTT
>JARBER010128811.1:0-17810 GCA_030265075.1 Balanus glandula
GCCACCCTCCGGGGAGACGAGCGAGCCCCGCAGCCGGACGACCATCCTCGCCACCCTCCGGGGAGACGAGCGAGCCCTGCAGCCGGACGACCATCCTCGCCACCCTCCGGGGAGACGAGCGAGCCCCGCAGCCGGGGGCGGCCATCCTCGCCACCCTCCGGGGAGACGAGCGAGCCCCGCAGCCGGACGACCATCCTCGCCACCCTCCGGGGAGACGAGCGAGCCCCACAGCCGGGGACGGCCATCCTCGCCATCCTCCGGGGAGACGAGCGAGCCCCGCAGCCGGACGGCCATCCTCGCCACCCTCCGGGGAGACGAGCGAGCCCCACAGCCGGACGGCCATCCTCGCCATCCTCCGGGGAGACGAGCGAGCCCCGCAGCCGGGGGCGGCCATCCTCGCCACCCTCCGGGGAGACGAGCGAGCCCCACAGCCGGGGGCGGCGACGGGGACGGTAATGGAGAGCCTTCTGTGCCCCGGGCGCCCCCTGCCAACTATTCTCCGTAACTACAGCTGGCAGCAGAGCTAGCTTCCAATCGACTGCGTCATTAGGATCGATGGCCCTCATATACCAGACGTCAGGTGGCTACACAAGTTTGCCATGCACCTACATATTGAGAGAAAACCATCCAAGCCGACGGTGGCTTGAGCGATGCAAGTTAAACGACGCAAAGTTATACGTGTTGAATGATTCTGCTCACGAGAAGGAAGTTATGGTAATGAAGTTCCCATTTCGGAAAATGCTTTGGTTGTCGATTATTAAGTCATGTTGAAGTTAGTTCACGAGCTGAGAGCCGTGTGAATAATGCAATTATGGGTCACAATATTCTGCCCGCGAGTTTCGCAGTTATTAATGCGTTGAAGGTGCATAGCAATTCATAACAAAGTACCGGAATGTTTGCGAGAGCAGCATAAGACGAAATGTTCTATGTTGACATGAATGACCGAGAGCAGCATAAGACGACGCCTCGACTATAGACGATGTTCCAGATGAATCAATGTGCCACCCTGAAAAGTTGACTAGCAGGAAGCTGTTTCTGGCAGAAACCAAGCACATTGCAATCAATGGGAATACACAAGGGAGACATTAAGCAATGTCAATGTTAATAAATTATGTTAGTCATGTTAATACATAATAATTATCTTAATTATTAATAATGTTAATAATGTAATGCTAATAAATTAAGCAGCTTAATCATTGTAGACGAATATAGCTAGTCAGCGAGAAGAGAGCACATTCCATTACTGACGAGATTAAAAGACTGAAAGGCTTTCAGCTGAAGGGTCGAGGTATTTTATAATTTATAACAGCTTCCAGGACACTGGCTAGCATGCATGACAAATTCCAGAAAGCTGGGCTCTTGAGACAGCGTCGACAAGCTCCTTTGTGTAAGATGTATGCCGACATGAGTAGAATTCAGACGACTATGGCCGAGTGCTTCTATTCAGCTAAAATAAATATAAAAATTAAACAGCTGTTATGTTCAGTCACGGCCAAACGCACTTTGCAATAGTGACACGTTCGCAGTGGCTGGCACTGAATGTGACAAATACGAGCAACGAGGTTAAATAATCGTGATTCGATACCCGACTCCCCCCCACAGGATATGACACGTATCAGACACTGGGCGGACGCGATCCTCGCCCCGTTCCAGAACGAGCGCAACACCAAACCAGTTCCAGTGGTGAAGTCGATATTTATATGTGACACAGGATACCCAGATAGTAATTAATCAGTAACCGTAATCTCGAATGACACCTCTCAACCTGATAAACAACCTAATTTGTCTTGATCGCGAAACGCGTCCTCGATCTGCAATGAGTGAACTGGAGAACTAGCACCACCAAGATGCTACAACAAACAAGAGACGCTATACCTGACACCTGAGTCGTGGTGACGCACAGACAAACGGATTTCGAAATGCATAAGTCCCGACTGAGAAGAGACGGCTACCCGCTGTGCCCCGCTAACACGCTGGTCGACAGACAAGTGACACGCGATACTCGCGCCGAGGTGCCGCCGCACAGTCACCTTGACAGCCGGCAAAAACACGCTGCGGCAGCACCACAAACCGGACGGGGGCTGATCCCGCTCAACATCCGGCTTCCAGCCAGCACCTGGAACCGAGCCCGCCGCCGCCTTCCAGCCGCGCTAGTCGCTGTCTGCCTATATTCCGCCCGACTGTCTGGCTGCATCAGACCCACACCCGACCACCCGATCTGGCTTCCTTGTTACTGTTGGCGCAGACAAGCACTTTACCTGACACGACTTCCTTGCTTCTCTTGCCACAGTCGCCACATGACCTAACCTAACCACCTTGTTGATCTTAGCACATCCCCCACCTGACCAGCCTGACCACCTGGTTGTTGTTTCCCCGCCCATCATACCTGACCTTACCTGTCTTCCTGGTTGCTGATGCCCACTTCACACCTCGCTTAATCTGATCTCATTGCTCTTGTCGCACCCGCACACCTGACCTGACTTTCTTACTGCCTTACCCGCCCCGCACCGGACCTGACCTGACCTGACCTGACTGTCGTACCGCCTGACCCACTCCACACCGGACCTGACCTGACTTCCTTGTTGCTCCTGCGGTGTCCGAACGGGTAGCCGGCGTCGCCGCTGCGTCGTTTCCACGCCCTGCGCTGCAGACGTCGGATGGTCAGCCGGTCTCCAACCACGCCCTCGGCGGTGTGTCGCCGCGAGGTCCGCAGGCCGACCGGCGGCCGCAGCTCGCCCGGCGGCTCCGCCATGCTGGTGCCGCCGCCCGTCACCAGCCTCCAGAGCATCGCCATGACGGACAGCATGACGGCCGGCCTGCCTGGCGCCGGCGACGACACATTGGACCTCCGCTGCAGGGTACGCTCCGAGGCGGCGGGTGGTGGGACGCGCTCCGGGCCACTCTGTGGGTGCTCAGGTGCCTGGCGTCACCCCAGAGCACGCCGTGGTGGTCCCGGCAGCTGCACTGATCGAAGCCCTCCGGGTAGTCCGCAGCACTTGGGTGCTCAGAGGAGCACCATCGAGACACCCCGACGCGCTCTTGAGAGACTCTGTGAGACACTCCTGGCTCTCACTGCACTCTCGAGATCTCCGGCCGTCGTTGCGTTCGGCTGCAGCCTTTCTCAGTGGTCCAGGATTTCTGAAGAGCGTTTGGCTTCAAACTTCCACTCCTCTGGATTGGATTTGATTTCTGCAAGGCTGGATTTGTCGGAAACCTGGCTGGATTCTTCTTTCGCCCCGCTGCAGCTCTTCCTTGCTCTCAGTGCGAACCCCACGGGTCCCTCTCCACTGGCCGGACGGCAGCGGCGCACTATCTCACTAAGCCGACCGGCAATGGGGGCGCGTTAAGCTCATCGCGCTGTGTCTCGTGGGATCTGGGGCGGGCAGAGCAGCTGCGTCAGCTCTCTGGCCCCGGCGGAAGTCAGGCAGCGCAGATTTACGGCTCACTGGAGCCGACTGGGAGGGCAGGAGGTCACTTTGGCAGGCGGGGAGGGGGTAGGTCACGCCCGGTTGAGTGAGTTACGAGCTTCGCTACCTCCGTCGCCAGCGTCGCCGGCTCGGCTGTCGAAAGCTCTCAGACTCGGTGCCCAACTGGTGCCCGTTAGCTCACTGAGGCGACAGTGGAAGTGTAGCGTGCTCTGGGGACTTTATTAGGGCCACGGAGCACGGAATATTGGATGGGGAACCACTTTTCCGAAAGCCTACAAAAACATTATGTGATTTACACAATATTCGACCTGGTTAAGAACTCATACATCATAAGGATCATAAATCTTTTTTTCGCTCCACCATTCGATGACTGGCTCCCAGATTTGACCTCTTGCTGAGCGTAGTTCGACCAGCAGTTAAAAGAGGAAACTTTTTCTCCTCGGGGAGAGCCAGTGGTGGTAACTATTACCACTGATTGAAAGCTCTGATTGAATTCCAGCTGGCTTCGCGGCCGATGCACCGAAACCATCTCAACTTTGTCGAAATCACGGCTGGCGGCCGTAGTTCTGATAGCAGAACCCTTTCGGTCGTCGTTCCGAGGCTGAAATAAGTACGCGGGCGTGCTCTATTGGGCGAAACCGAACGGAAGCTGATTTACTGAAGGACTTGTAAAGGCGGAGATAACTGATAATCCCGGTATCACCTGGTGGCACTTCAGCTTCCAAAAGGTCCCAGTGTCCTCTGGTGGCGCTGCAACCCAGTAAGCCCTCATATTGAACGTCCCCATTTCCCAGAACATCCCAAGCCCCAGGAACATCCCCGAAAAAAAATCCTCGACGTACTTCCGAAACGCCCCGCCTCAGGACATACTGTAACAGCAGCGAAACACCCTTGGAGCATTTTTCGCGACCAACATCCATCACGCATATGGAAAACATGTCAATCTTTAACTATGAGACCATTTAGCTTTGTGTCGCCTACCGCCAACCAGGCCTGAATGCAAGTGGTATAACTGCGGTGCTGGCGACACACGAGTCGCAAAGGGTAGGGCGCCGAGAAGACGTCCGTCGGTGCATTAGCAACTGACGTGATGACGCACCGACTGACGTATCTACCGACTGACGTACGACTGACGTACGACTGACGTCAAGAGTAGGACTACCGACTACCGACTGAGGTGTAAAAGAAACTCGTCCACTTCGCTGAGAGGTATCAATACCGGCAACTTCTCGCTCTGAACAGCAGCCCGGAATTGCCATGCAGTGGTACTCCTGCAAGTAAGATTTGTATCCTGTCCGGCTTTATAAGAGGGCCACTGCAGTCAGAAGGCCGCCACTGGGACGCCGGGGAAAAATCGTTACTCCAGCACACAATATCTGAAATGCCCTCGGCTCCCAGAACGTGGTATTACTCCTCGGGGGCTGGCAAATGAGATTTTCCGACGTCATTTGGCGGACAAAAACACAATTGTCCGCCACACAGGAGCTGACATTTCAGTAATAATTGCAGTCCGTCCGGAAGCTAGCCACCGTTGACGCTCTTTATTTGTTCCAGGCCATACAGTCGTTGCACTACATATACGGGCATACATATTGCATAACGTGCTTGCTCGATGATAACTATGCATGAGTGCCGCACATGAAATGCCTTAATGGTCTGAGCCGCTGCAGGAACACCCATCAAATTCCGATGTGACGCTACGATACACGTGTTAAGTGAGGCTGTCGAGTGGCAAGTGTCCTACTCGTGACACGTGACCGGTGCGGCTGACCCCCTGGTGGGCGTACATGCGCAACTTGAGCCTTTCCATGGTCTCCTGCTGTGAGACAGCTCCACTGTGAGCTCTGTGGCAGCTGACATGGGTGAGGAAGCAGCTAACAACTGACATGTGGGGTAGGCAGTCAGATATCACGTCTGGCAAAAGGTGCGGCAGACATGTCCGGTAGTTTTATTCGCGTGATTTCGTAGTCCGGTAGTTTCGCTCGCGTGAGGGTCATATCTCGAGCAGTACAGTCACTAGCAAAAGTTCTGTGTACGATCTTCACCATTGAAAGCCTGCTAATCTGTGCTGAGCCAGCGCAGCGAACTCAAAGCAACTAGTTTGAGCTCACTCGCAATATATCGGGGTGAGCTCAACACGACTTTTAAAATTCCGCTTCATCGAACACCAATTAGACTGAATGATCAGAACTTTTGCCGATCAGAACTTTTGATAGTGACTGTACAAACAAGTAGAACGCGAACAGCTAACGTCACTCCCGCTGAATCCATCAGCAGTAAAGGGGAGGCAGCAGCAGCAGCAGCGGTATATCACTCCACCTAGCTGTATCAACTTGCTGACTAACGGCAGCGAACCCATCGGGCGCGCTTCAGCAGACATATCGGCATTGTCTTATTCGGAAGCCAGACTCAGTTTGGAATTATACGTACATGATACTGACGCCTACACCCCTGTCGGGTGGGATGACGCTGTGTGCCTATCGTGAAATAAGCGTTCTCACCAGCGCTGGAAAGCAGAACAGTAGCACAGAACCTACAATATTATCTTACGTCACCTACATGTGACGTAAGTGACGCCTGCCACTTGAGTCGGCATGTTAGTAGTCAATCATAGTTTTGAATAGTTTGAGGGCCTATCGGATCACTACATCTTGCCAATGATTCATCACATGCCATAAAAAATGCCGTCCCAGAATGATAAACATGATACAAATGTTCTTTACATATGCTGAGACATAGACTTCTCTATACCGGTATGGAGAAGTTTATGGCTGAGAATGAATAAGCTGGATAATATTCAATTTCTTTTATCGAAATGGTAATCACGACATCATCTATCAGCAGGAAATATGAATATATTGTGAGACGTGTCTTGGGCTTTATCGAGTTAATCTGAATCTAATTTAATACCAGAAGATTCCTATATGAAAATCAAACATCACTATTATCACTTGCATATAGCCTCCAACCTAAATCGAATACAATAGTCGTTTTCACGATGAATTTTGCACCGCTAAGGATAAAACTACTGAGATTTTTGTAGAAAAGCCTCAGAAATGTTTTTTAATAAGCTTCAAAATGAACTTGAGTATACAATCTTTCGGCTAAAAATATTTCTCATGGGAAAATGTCCAGCAAAAAATGCATATTAATGTATATTAAAGTATAAATTAATGTATAAATGTATATCAAAGCTCATCCTGAAGCTATTTACGAAAGCACCGCGAACTAATTTCCGTAATGCTATCCTCACAGCGCAAAGATCCATCATGAAAACTGGTAATACAACACATAAGGTCGTATAAACTATGGCAAGTAAATGACATTCTGCGACCAATGCGCGACCCCATCGCTGAGCTCCTCACTCTGCCATGCCAATCTCGACAGCTTAGTGGGCTTGACCGTCCTGACCCGTGTTGTCGCTTCTTTTGACGGCGGCTCGCCAGAGGGAGGAGCGAGAGGAGAGGCGAGAGCGAGGAGCAAGAGAGTCGCATGCGGGGAGCGAGAAAGTCGCGAGCGGGGAGCGAGAAAGTCGCGAGCGGGGAGCGAGAGAGGGAGAGAGAGAGAGTCGAGAGAGCGAGTCGCGAACGGGAGGCGAGATTCCAGACGACATACCCGGAGGCTAGTCACACCCCGCCACCGCTGCGTACACACGCTGACGTCAGCGGAGGAGCAGCTTCTGTCAACACCACCACCAGTCTCCCGGCGGCGGCACCGATCTGTGGTCCTACCCCGAGCCCGACTCCGAGTCCCGAGTCCGACTCGGAGCCCAGACTAGAGTCGGAGATCGGACTAGACTTGGAGCTTGAACTCGACTCGGATTTAGGACTCAGGTGGGGGTTCACGACTGTTGCATCTCGTGACAAGACTCATTGAAGACGAGACGAGAGAATCTCGGAATCGGGTCTCATTTCAGCTGTCGATCTGGCCGCCGAGTTTCGACAGGTGAGTGCTGCAATCTGTCACTGCATTATGTTTTATCAGTACCCGTTAGCGTCGTCGAACACAGCACTGATCAGCCGCTACAGGCCGCCGCAGAAGCGGAGTCAGTGTCGAAGTCAGTGGTGGATTCGGTATCTGAGTTAATAATAGTATCAGCATTGCTGAGGGCAGTTGAAGAGTTAATTCCACAGTCAGCATGTGACGTCCGACAGTGGCAGCAGCAGTGACCTCAGTGTCAAAGTCCCGACCCCACTCACAGCGTCTGACCGTTTCAATGCTGTTGCCTCTCTTTGCTCTGCCTCCCGCTCCCTCTGCTCTGTACCCATCAGCTGTCAGAGGTCGGTACCGGGCCGTCCCAGGCCGCCGCCGGGCCGCTCCGCTAAATTGGTATTCACGAGCTGCTCTGATCGGTCCGGGCAGGCCGCCGTGCCCGCCACCGATACCGACCGCTCCGAGCCATGATACCGACCGGTCCGAGCCATGATAGCGCCCGAGCGACGTGCGAGCGACGAGCGAGCGACGTGCGAGCGATGAGCGAGCGATGAGCGAGCGGCGTGCGATGGGGCAGTGCTGGGTGCGAGCCGACCCGTCCGGTCGTCTCCGCCAGGGGTCGATACATCGCCCCTGGCAAAGGTCACCTGACGCAGCACCGGAGGGGCGGCGTCAGGTGACCCCACCGCACCGGAGGGGCGGGGAGGCCGGGCGCCCGGCCGCACCGCCGAGCCAAGGCCGCCCGGGGTCGTATCTGTCACACAGGCTGTAAACTACTCGCCGGCCGGGGAGTTATTAGTCGCCTCAAACACTGCGCCGTATCGTGGCAAGTGGATCGGCTGGCGTCAGTGACCCACCCGGCCCTGCCCGGCCCCGCCCCAGTCACCATCAACGTCCCCGCCCCCGCCCCCGTCCCCGCCCCCGCCCCGCCCCGGCCGTCAGCGGTGACGCAAATGGGACGGACGGGACGTGGCGGTGTGGCGATGGCGATGGGCTCGCAGTGGACCACAGACACCAGTGAGGGCCTACGCCACGGCCTCCTTTAAGAGCCTCTTTGGAACTTGCCACGCCTCTCTTTAGGTAAAATCCCTAGCAAAAGTTTTGTTCGGCACAAAATCTGAGCTTACGGTCTAATCGGTGCTGCATGCAGTGGAATTAAAGGCAAAATGTACTGAATTCACCCTCGATATATCGCGGGTGAGCTCAAATTAGTCCTTCGAATTCTGCTGCCCACAGCACCGTTTAACAGGCTATTAATGGGGGAGACTGTGCACAGAGCTTTTGTTAGTGACTGTACACTTGTACAGTGTACAGTGTCCCCAAGGGTTCTGTGTAGTCTCCCACATCAATAGTCTGCTAATTGGTGCTGTTCGAGGCGGAATTCAAACGAACTAGTTTGAGCTGCACCCGTGATATATTGGGAGTGAGCGCAATACGATTAAAAACAAAAAGTCCGCTGCATGCAGCACTGATTCTACCATAATTTCAGAACTTTTGCCGAACAGAACTTTTGGATGAGACCATGTCTATCTCCGAACAGCTTCTGGTTGTTATTTCAAGGAGTGACTTTAAACTCATTCCAACTGTGGATGCACTTAGTAACTGCCCAGTATTTACGTATATTTGCGAGGGAAATAAATCTCTTTCTTTCTATAGGACCTCATAAACATAAATTGTTCCCCTTCAAGTGAAGATGTGAAGTGAGCAATTTTGTAGCCCGTGTTGAGAAACCCTGTCTGCATGTCTTCATTTGGCTTAACAGAATCAGCAGCCAAATATGTTTTATTTTAGGGAGAAGGAATACGACGCTAAAAAGGAATTGCGGTTAGAGCCCTTCGTGGAATGGAAATTCCCATGGGAATTCCCATGGAATGGAAATGGGATGGAAATGGGAGAAACTTTGGTAAATTCATGGAAATGGAATATATTTTGATTGGAATGAGACTGACGATATCATTTTTTTGCACTAAAAACCGTTAAATATGCTGAATTTTGTGGAAATGGAATGGAAATGGGAGCCCAATTAAAAATGAATATGGAACGGAACGGATTTGGATCTAGCTGAATGGGATGAAATGGAATGGGAGCTGAAAACATGTCTCATGAAGGGCTCTAATTGCGGTGCAAAAGCGCCCGCGTTCCTTTTCCATCGCTGCATTTTCTCGTGAAAAGACAAACATTTTCAAATAGATACTACCTGCGTCGTCAATTGGTGTGATATGATTTTTGTGGATTTATAAAACAAATCGCACTATTATCAGTTAATTCAAATTGTGCTCTGATTTATCACGTAAACTATTTGCTTTATGTCCTGGAACAATATTTGCGCGCCCGATCTGCCCATCACCAGCTGTGCCGCCACACTGCTGTTATGCCACGAAATATCTTCCGTAGCAAATACGTTATTTTCATTTTTTGGTGGTACGCTACGAACCACTTCAATTACGGTACTCAACGACTTCTTGAGCTACGTGCTACCAAAAGTCATACCGTAACGTAGGCCATCACTGCTGGGCCTTGTTCGGCGGCGCACAGGGTCCCGAAGGAGCTCGGCGAGGCAGCCAGCTCTCGGACTGTGGCGGCGGCGCACGCAGATACCGATAACAAAAACAGCGCATTGTTCGCCGCAGCATGGTGTGGAGGGTCGCGGTGCTGCGTGTCGGTGGTGGCGGGGCTGGGCAGGCACGCAGCGCCGTGCTAGGCAGTACGACAGCTGGGAAGGCACGACCTCCACCGGTCCTGACCCCGGCGCGTCGGGACCGTTCGAGTCCGGCCGTTCGAACCGAACTGCGAATCGGCGCAGCGGTTCATTAGCGGAGGTGAATATATCGCGGAAATGGGATCCGGCACCGGCCATTCCAAGGATTGCCTAGTTGGTCCATTATTGGGGCCCTATAAAGCAGGGCGAAGTTCAATTGTATTCCTTTCAGCGCCATCCGCTATCATGATATGAGAAGTCATTAGTTGCATTAGAGGTCGAAGGTGGAAGAATACGGGCCATTTCTGCCTGACATTTCATTTTTATCTAATACTTCGCTGTGCAGAAAATGCAAGAGCACATGTGTGTACCCTGCCACACATTTGCATACATCATCCAGTCTGTTTTCTCAGTCAGGAAACAAAAACAAATCAATGCATTCAAAGTCGCCGAGAGGTTACGCTAGCACGCTGTGCTGCGACCGTAGGCTAAAAGCGCAACGCGGTGAACATTGCCTGCGGGGCTGTGCACCGTCGGCAACCTGTCGCAAACACTCCCACCGATAGCACATTGTTCACCGTCCCTCGCGAACACCGTCCTCGGAGCCGCCGTCATACATACTGCATAATTATAGTGGTGGGTCGAGCCTCGGGGCTTCGCTGCGTCGCCGGAGCGCCGGAGTCGGCCACTGCTGTGTTATCGAGAGGCAGGGTAAATATTATGGCAGACTTTCCAGCGCTGCAGTTTGGCCGCGGACTACAGAGTGCTGACGTGACTTTAGGGAAAGGTCACGGCTCGATTTCAGATAACTCTGCTGCCAAGGACGCAAGTAAGTGAGACGTTAGGTATGGGCACACCATATCACGTCTCACTTTGGCCCGACTACTTATCAAGCGATTTGCATGGACGTATGGGGTCGGGGGCAAGGCATATTTCAAGCATCAATGTGCTATCGTAATTCAGTGTTAAAGGTCCAACTGGGGTATCCATCGGCCTCCTACACCTAATCCCACGCCAATGAGCCATTGGCGAGTCCAGGCGTGAGCGGTAACCCACACGATCTCTGCATGACTCGAACAATGGGCGACTAAGTGTTGTTTATGGGCGGCAGGGTCCGGGTCAGTGCATTTAACTCTGGGCGGAGGCAGCAAGCGACGCCCAGAGGACAACAGCGTCCATACGTGCCATGGCGCCATGCCCGTAACCATACACGGCCTGAGACAGGGACAGCACCGACACCTGCATTTAGACCTGACTATTTTTAGCACTGGTTGTCACTTGATCTCCTCCAGCCTTCCCCTCCCGGCAGCCCAGGAAAGTACAGCGCCGTCTCAGCTGTAACAAATCACCCCCAGAGCCAGGCTGTTACTCCTTCGCACAACATGCGCCCGCGGTGTAGTGTTACGCAACCTCGACGTTACCCGTGCCTGGCATGACCATTGACCCCGCTCTCTGCGCCTGTTTCGGACCTGACCCCGCTCTCCACCACTTGTTCCGGACCTCAACCCACTCCCCACCGCCTGTTCCGGACCTGACCCCGCTCTCCACCACTTGTTCCGGACCTCAACCCACTCCCCACCGCCTGTTCCGGACCTGACCGTGTGTCATGTCCTGGCTGGAGCGGCTCCATGGGATGTATCAGCCGCGGGGCCGCTCCAGCCTGACGGGGTCTGGCAGCCTGCAGAGGAAGTCAGCCAGTCGCACGTCTGTTTACCGCCGTCACTTGGCACGCACGGCTGACGGGCGGGTGTAAACAGAGAGGGGCGCCGTGAGCCCCCTCGGCTGACGGGCGGGTGTAAACAGAGAGGGGCGCCGTTAACCCCTCCCCGACCCCCGACCCCCGACCCCAGCCCCCCCGCCCCGACAGGTGTGCTGACGGTACGGGATCAGGTTATTCTGACCTGTCCGCTGTCTGGTTAGAGCTCAGGTACAACATGATCAAGAACACTGAATGATTCAGACCCATCACAGCGATGTGCTGGGCAAATGGTTGGACAATGTTAAACTTTGTCTTTAAAAAGAAAATCATCCTCGATAAATGCATTGCGAAGTACTTATTTGTGAATGGTAAGAACACATGTTGGACCGCGTAATCTTTTATGCGAGCCCTGACACTTATAATTTAATCGCGAGATATTAACTCATGGTTAGAATTTGCTGGTTAGCCAACATGTTATCACAGAACAAAACCATACGATACGACATCTGATCGAATTCAAAAGCCATTACATGTAATGTAACGGCTAATGGAGGCAGAATAGGAAAGTTCTTAGTACATATCCCAGGAGTCCTCCTGAGGTAATTCGATGCAAATCTCATTATACCTACTGTTTGCCGAGCAGGTAATGTTATTTATTTAATGTAAAAGCATAAATTTCGAGTATCAGTATTGATTTCATGCCAAAGCATAAATCTTGCAACACATTCGACGTCCACAAATCCTACCAACGACAACCGTTTAAACATTCATGAGGCTTGTTTGATTTAAGCCTTTGGAGAAAAGCAGGCATCCTGCATGCGTTGAAATTGGGAGTATTGTTTAACAAGCTATTTACACGTGATTCATCGTCTGTACTAACCACAACTGACTTTTTCAGCCAAGATGAAAAGCCCAACCCTAAAGTGCTATAGTCCTATGGTCAGTAAAGAAAATGACAAGAACATCGGTCAACCAGAGGCCATTCTCCGATACTCGTTGAGCTCTAATAAATTTCCGATACTGGAATTACTCGACCTCTCTGTGAATATGAGTAAATAATAAGCAAGAGTGATGCACAGTCTCGTCTTTCTCATCGAAATCGGGCTGCCTATTCAGTATACTCAAACCGAACCGGATCCGGATAAAATTACCCATACTTGACCAGTACACTCTACCAATAAACGCACCAAACTTCCACTCAGGATACGCAGCTCGGCGTTTCGAAATAGGCTCTGCCATGACAGGGCAGGACCGTCTACCCCCGGACCCGCCCATCCTCGCCAGGCAGACGGCATTTAGAAAGCTGTTTCTCTTTATCAGTCTCCGATCAACAGGTAGGCAGGGCGCGGACCGAGCCCGGGGTGGAGTGGCGCCACCAGGGGGCGGGTCTGGACCACTCC
The DNA here is from genome assembly GCA_030265075.1 of Balanus glandula. NCBI lineage: Eukaryota > Metazoa > Arthropoda > Thecostraca > Balanomorpha > Balanidae > Balanus > Balanus glandula. The sequence goes on from JARBER010128811.1 coordinate 13,159, forward strand.
GGATCCAGGGAACGCGGTCTGGACCACACAGGATCCAGGGAACGCGGTCTGTACCACGCAGGATCCAGGGAGCGTGGTCTGGACCACTCCGGATCCAGGGACGTGGTCGGACCATTCCGGATCCAGTGGGGTAGTTTGGACCATTCCGGATCCAGGGGACGTGGTCTGGACCACTCCGGATCCAAGGGACGTGGTCTGGACCTCTCCGGATCCAAGGGACGCGGTCTGGACCATTCCGGATCCAGGGAACATGGTCTGGACCACACCGGATCCAGGGAACGCGGTCTGGACCACTTCGGATCCAGGGGGCGCGGTCTGGACCACTTCAGATCCAGGGGGCGTGGTCTGGACCACGCAGGATCGAGAAACCGAGACACAGCGCGACGCAGGTCACAACTCTTGCTCGTCTTCCTCACTCTGCCACCACAGCGCACTGCTCCTTCACCAGCCTCACTGGACACCACACTGACACTGCTTCCTCGCCGCTTCTCCGGACACGACTGCGGGCGGCGGCCGGGCGGCGGCCGGCGGCGGCGACTACTGGCCACACCGCGGCGGTGGCGGCGCGGCGGCGGCGGCGGCGGCGGCGCGGCGGTGGCTGGGGAGGCAGGACAGTACACCGACCGACTTGTTGCTGACTTGGCGTCGGCGCACCGAGAAGCCGCCGCCGCGACTGTGTTCGCTGATCAATATATCCAGCGCCGGCACCAGGGCAAGCGGCCGTTATGAGCGATTGGACTGACCTGTCCTGGGCTCAGCTAACCTGACCTGACCTGGGGGCCGTTATGAGCGATTGGACTGACCTGACCTGGACTTCGCTGACCTGACCTAGGGTTTGCTAACCCGACTTAAACTGGTCTGAGCAATATTAATATGAATTAATCTGACCTGACATAATCTTACCGGACCTGGACTGAGCTACCCAGAACTGGACTGATATGTCTTTGAGTAGCTTGGACTGACATGGGCTGTCTGACACAGAGTTCCATTGGTTGGCCGGGGACGTACCTAAACTGGAACGACCTAAACTGTAATGACATAACCTGGACTGACCTGACCTGGACTGACCTGACCTGGACTGACCTGACCTAGTTTGCCTCTAGTAATTGTCTGACCCTACTAAAACCTAACTTCACCAGCTCTCAGCAGAAATGTACCAATTTTGCTAATTTTCACAAATCCACATAAATGAGACCAGAGGTCTGGCATGACCCAACCGAACTCAACAGGAGTTCCAGTCATCCCTGTCCAGGCGTAATCCCGTGAAAGGCCCAATAAGCTGGCACAGCACCCATCTGTTGCCGTTATCGGACATAACGGCCACTTGACTCAGCCCTAACATCCGACGGCAACACACAAGCACAGAGTCTGAAGCGAAATGGGCGCGGCCTCCGCTCGTCAACACGCCACTGTGGCTGGGGACGAGCTGGGACGAGCTGGGACGAGCTGGGACGGGCTGGGACGAGCTGGTACGAGCTGGGACGGGCTGGGACGAGCTGGGACGAGCTGGGACGAGCTGGGACGAGCTGGGACGAGCTGGGGCGAGCTGGGACGAGCTGGGACGAACTGGGATGAGCTGGGACGAGCTGGGACGAGCTGGGACGAGCTGGGGCGAGCTGGGACGAGCTGGGACGAGCCCGGACGAGCCGGCTGGGGACGAGCCGCCTGCGGCAATCGGCGGGTCAGAATGAACGCCTGAACGGCTCCAAAGGTCGGACGGCGTCCGGACGACGGAAGATGACGGCGGCGGCCCGGGTCTGTGCTGATTGGTCCGGAACCGTCGCCGCTGCCAGCTGGCCGGGTCACACGGTCATAGCGGTCAGGGTGGAGAAATGACCCGGCGGGACTGGACCAGCATCGCGCTCCCGTCACTGCCGTCACACGCTGGGGCCTGGACCACGTTCCACGAGGGACCCGGCCCTCGCCACACGGAACGCCCGGCGAATGACGGAAAAGCCTGACGTGTTGATATCTCGTGCAGCCTCCGAGATTTCCTGGTTCCGCTTGAGCTATTTTTGGACAGTTTGTTTTCTCTTGTGGTTCATCCACAGTGTTGATTAAAGGCTGTTAGCGAGCAAACGATATGTCATGATATTGCGTTGGTTATTTGTGAAACATAATTTACTCGGCTGATATCTGCTGGGTTATTGCGAATAGAAAATAATCCCAACAGCACTCATAAATCACGAGTTATGGAAAGTCGATATGCCGCATTCTTGGACGAAGGAATGAGCAACATATAAATCGAAGTATGCAAACTCCTTTATGTGCAATGGCATGCAATTATCATCAGCAACAGCAAATAAACTAGCATTATGCCCACCATAAAATGTGTAATGAGAGAGATTACCTAGAATTAAGCAGCAACAGAGGACATGTGGGGTAGGGGGGTCGTAGCAAATAGTTCAACAAAGATATTCCAAGCAACAGAACACATCACTTTTGGGTGAGACTGTACATATGAACGAGTTAGAGAATAACTGAGCACAGACTCCCACATTTTGACCTGTCTAGACATCTGATTAACGAGACACAGGTTCCGTATAAATCAAACGAACTATCACCGACGCTTACACTTCGATATAGAATTTGGAGCCGAGGCCCGGCATTCCATTCCGTCCTGCCAGCGACCCTCCATTTATTTCATTTATACTATGTTAAATATCCGTTGAGACGTACTAAGATGACATTTTCACATGTGACAAATGCAAGTTCAGATGTATTGGTCTATTTTTACTGTGATAGGAGCTTTACATTTAATAACTTCCATTAAGCACACTTGTAACTGCAAGACAGTTTCTTCGCGATGGTGCTTCGAGATAAGTTAGCAACATCAGTTGAATAACACTATATAGGAGAAGGACAAACTTGTGACAACGGCAATGAGTAACAGAACTTCCCAAGGACATTGGAATGTGAGCAGTAAACTTTTGAGACAAACACACATTATCCGACTCACAAAGCGTTTGGTGAGTCGCATGTAGCGAACGCGAATGTAAGGGAAAATTAGAAATATGTCTTGACATTTCTACAATTCTCTATCCAGGCTACACCATAGTTGGAATAACAACATTGTCAATCTTTGACTGATTAAAAAAGCCAGCGCATCAAAAGGAGTAGTCGGGTCATGTTTCCGGAAAGAATGCAATATATGCCTACCTTTGAACCTCCAACTGTTTATGCGATAAACATTATGCCTACACATCACAGACCGTCTCCACTTTATTTGCGTTTCCGCTAGCCGATACATAAGAACGTAAACCATCATCAAACACCGCAGGAGGGGCGCATTTTTCACCGCATATGACGGAAGCCGCTTAAAGCTGCCTGCTGACGGCCCGCTGGCATCCCCACTTAGCGGCGCCGATACAATTTATGGTGGTCTCTTACATCTCGCCACGACTCGATATGGGTTCTTTTATAACTTGACACTTGGCCCAGATTTTTTGCCGCAGCATCATGACAAAGGAAATATTGCACCATCTTTTCCAAGCTCTAGAGTTGGTTTGCTATTCTCTGGTGACGAGCAAATGGAGCCAGCTTTTTATCCTCAGAGACTTGGTGACATGAATGACGGTGACAAGAGATCTAGCATGACATCCAGGTGGAATCTCACAAAGCCGCCAGCTCCTCAGAAGCTGGCTTCAAACCGTTCGATGTGACGATGTCATCCATCTGACAGAATCCCTGTAATACCATTGCTGGCTCGTGCGCTGATCCAAGTCAGCAACCGAGTCAGCGTCTCTGATCGCCGTTTTCTGCGGTCGTCTGCTGATCCTAGAGTCAGCACTTCCGGCTTCCCGCCGCTCCGCCGCTACCGTGGCCGCTGCAGCCTCACATCGCGGCAGTTTGCAGCCCGTTTCGCCGCACGACTCCCCACGGCGGCTGCCCGTTCACCTCCACGCCGCACCGCAGCTGCACCGCCCGCTCGTGGGCGCCCGTTTACACGCCAAACGGAGTTAGTGCCGCTAACTCCAGGGGACCGCAGAGGCGGAGACACGCCGCCGTCGACTGCGCCGGCCGCCAGCTCGCAGCGCGTGGTCGGAGCGTTTACACAGAGCCCGGAGGCGGCCACAGAGTCGTCAGGAGGTGGGTTACGGTCTCTGGACCGACCCGGCCGCCGCGGGGGGCGGCGCGCGGGCTGACGTTTATAGCTCGGTAACCCGGGCAGAAGCAGGGCGCTGGCTGTGGTGGCCGAGGCGCGGTCAGAGATTACAGAGCCGAGGTCGAGCGAGAGCGCTCTACCGGGCTGTCGTGCTGGCGTCAAGCTCAGACGTATGTGGGGTATTGTTCTCCAAACAAATACGATTGAGAAAGTCTTCATGCACTTGCTTTTTGTAAGCTAGTACCGAAAACAATAAAAAGGTGATTCGGTTTTAAATTGGAATCAAACAGCGATCTTTACGGTCTGCCAGCGTACTTACGATTTCAGAAAATCATTTGACTATTTCGTTCTATACAGTAACATAAATTATCCTCAGATGACAGACCGGCCGCCATCTCGTGCCCGCGATCTCGACATCACCCCGCGCCCCGTCACCACCGTCACCACCGGACACCGGCCGGCCGCTGGGCGGCAGCGGCACCATCAGGTTCACCAGCTGGCGTCGGCTCCGCGGGCGGCACCATCAGGTTCACCAGCTGGCGTCGGC
>JARBER010128812.1:0-11053 GCA_030265075.1 Balanus glandula
GCGGAATTCTGGTCCCAGCGTCCCAGCGCTGTGACTAGAACTGGTCACGGCGTGACTGAAGCTGTGACTGGCCAGGCCAACGCCATAGAGTTAACACTGCAGTGCCGTGACTGAAGCTGTGACTCACCAGCTCAGTTCGTTGCCGTGACTAGGATGTGACGAATGTTTTGGGATTTTCCGCACCTCAAGTCAGGTGGGTATGAACGGGAAAGTGAGAACGAGATAAAAGGCAGTCAGTTCAACATCTGAGAGGAAAGTTCCGATGCTGTGACACAAAGCTTGAACTCGGAGGATTGTCTACTTCGCAATAGCACAGTGTGTGATCAAATATAAGCTTGCATTCGCCAATAAATGACAGAAGTAATACTAGATTGTTCTCGAAACACGATACAGCATCGATTATATATTAAATACCCACGCCCATATCGCGCCCCACGATCTTCTCACCAAGAAGCAGAGGTTGGGCCAGTTGTTGATGAAGTAGCGGTACGTGTAGATGGAGTAGGGCTCGGAGAGGTCGCGCTGAATCAGCCGCATGATCTCCGGCATCTGCAGCTCGCTCTCGTAGTTGCTGTAGACGATTGGATCGTCGTCCAGGCTGCAGTCCGCCAGCTGGTCCGTCAGCACCGCCACCGGCTCCTGATCCGACTCCGTGTGGTTGGCCGGCTCCGGCTTCGTCTCCAGCGGTATGCAGTTGGCCGGCTCCGGCTTCGTCTCAGGCGGTATGTGGTTGGCCGACTCCGGCTTTGTCTCCGGCGGTATGCAGTTGGCCGGCTCCGGCTTTGTCTCCGGCGGCATGCAGTTGGCCGGCTCCGGCTTTGTCTCCGGCGGCATGCAGTTGGCCGGCTCCGGCTTTGTCTCCGGCGGTATGTGGTTGGCTGGCTCCGGCTTTGTCTCCGGTGGTATGCAGTTGGCCAGCTCCGGCTCCGGCGGAGGCGGGTCTGAACTCACGGCTGAGATGTTTCTACCCGCCGCTGCTGCTGGTGGAGCGGCTGGGGGCGAGCTCACATTGTTCATGGATGTGGGAGGAGGTGTGACAGAGCCCTTACTGGCCTGACGATCGCAAGCGCTTTCATCCTCCGTTTGTGTGCCTTGTTTGTCATCTTTGGAGGAGTCTGGTGCTGCTGCTGTTGAGGAGTTCTTCATTGTTACTCATCAGAGGGCACCTGCAAATTAAAAATATGTTTAACACTGTTTATCCTAGTAGAGAGGGAGTTGTGGCTTCAAACATAACACAAACGCAAAGCATGACAATAAAATATGAAAGAGGTTGTACGAGCGTTGAGCACCAATTGCAAAATATACCATGACTGTCCTGATAAGCCTGAAATGAGCTTTTTTATTTTATTTTAAAAATCAATGAACCTCGACGCTAGTCATCATGGCTCAAGTACAAGCGATTCACTGTGTGTGTTCTATGATTTGTGTACAATGCCGGCTGCAAGCGTGATGACTTGAACAGGACTATCAGCCCTTTGACCGTTCAGGAGCTGTTAGCTGTGGAGTTCTGTACGATAAAGGCGTCTCAGCAGAGCGGCTTCAGCAGGGAGCTGGAGTACATCAAAGAAGGAAATGCCGTCCCTAAGGGCAGCACTCTTCAGCACGTGACACCTTTCGTCAACAAGTTCGGCATCCTAAGAGCAGAATGAAGGACCGCAAAGTCTTCCTTAGACTATGAGACGAAGAATCCTATAATCGTGGCGAAAGATGCTGACGTGCGACTGATAGTAGATGATGATCACAAAAGAGTCAAGCATGCTGGACTGGAGCACACGCTCTCTGAAGTATGAGTCCGGTTCTACGTGCCAAAATCCTGGATGACAGTGAAAAAGACAATGCAGTGATGCCGGCTGTGCCAGAAGAGGCCCGCCAGTCCGCAGATCCCTTGTATGGGAGACCTGTCAGCCACCCAAGTGGAGGTCGCGCGTCCCTTCCAGCACTGCAGTCTCAACTACTGCGGTCCGTTCTTCGTAAAGAAGTTCAGTCCGATGTTATAACATTTTGCCCTATCTATAACTACAGCACATGAACTGATGTTTCAATTTACGGTCCATGCACATGTTGTAGTCGTAGCTTTATTAATGACACTGGTGCTTTATTTTACACTGGGTGTAATAACTATAAACACAATTTTGATTAAAATGCCTACCCGCGTTGTTCGTTGTCCTGCCAGGTAGGTACCTTCGATCACGGTAGATAAAAATACCGTTCGATATTCTTTTTCAATTTTTCTGAGTTGCAAATTTTAGGGCGAAATATTTTTGACAACTTTGATTTGTCTTTCTTGCGCGACTATTGAAACTGAAATTTTCTTCAAGCGTAAAAAAATCATTAACTTTTGTTTTAAACGATAACAAACGAAACCTCGAAATGTTACTAAAATTTAATACTAAATCATCTTAGATCAGCTTTTTAGTGTAAACATATTTCAAGAGTATAAAACTGTAAAATGTATCGGATAGAAACAGAAAAAAAACTTGCACTATCGAGGAGGCAGCAAAAAAACTTTACAAATCAAAAGTGGAGGGAAGTTCTGCGCCATGTTTGCCTAGGTTTGAAAATTACATATGTGTAATTTGAAAAGATTGTGTACTCTCTAAATGTAAACATTAATGTGGTTTGTTCTTGTAATTTTGCAAGGGATGTAATTTTTTGTATTTTTTGTTCCTCATTCACTGTCTCCTTTATGAGTATTTATACGTTTTTTTAAGCAGTCGTATCTAAGGTGTGTATTGGTGATAAATTGTTCAAGTCAAAGTTCCCATCAAATGTTTCAAAAATAAATGTTCATTCTAATTCAGCTAAACTTAAGGTTAGCCTCACTGTACATGATATTTCTGGAATTTCTGCATGGGAGCTGCTTTTCATATTTTTGGGATTTGCATGTTGTTTGCATTTAAACCAGTTCCCTTGATTTCAAGATTCAAGTTTTACTGATGTCATGAGTCAAGAGCTTTTTTGTCCGCCCCTGTAGCTCAGTCAGTAGAGCGCTGGGCTTGTGACCCAACCAGTAGTGAGAGCCCTGTTCGAGCCGCTCCGGCGCTCGCTATTTGCTCCAGACCGGGATGGCCTGCAGCCGGTGGCAGCGGCCGTATTGAAGGCCAGTTCATGTCTGTGAGCGGGGTGGACAGTGTCCGGCTGTGTGGGCACGTTAAACTTTTGCCTCTAAATCCTGCCGAATACCTGGAATTTCCCAATCGGACGGTAGGGGTCAGGGCCTGCGCAACAAGCTCTGCTTAGCGCGGGCTCTGACTTTGTCAATCCGTCCATTCAAAACATTCAGACTTTTTTTTTTAAAGCAGGAGCATAGAAGCTTAACATGTGACCCTTTTCCCTGAAATATATTGAGTTTGAATATTAATATTTCACTAGAGGGAAACAGGTTATAGAACTTGACAACATCAAAATCACAATATGCAAGAGCTGTGCAGAACTTTGTGCAAAATGATGCACAGTAGAGCTGGAATATTACTGTCAACCAGAGTGACTTTGTTAAACTTTCAACACATTCTAGCATCCACAGGAAATGTGGGATGGCTTTTTGAACCAGATTTTGTTTCATACCAAATACACAATTGTCTAATCATTGATGTAGGGTAAAAAGTAAATGTCCGGATGCATCAAAATCACAGACTTTTCACATACAAATGCAGATGATATTGAATGCTTTGTTAGGTTCTGATAGCATGTCAATTCTGATGATATAGCTGTCTGGTGTTGCAATATTTTACCCTCCAACAATATTCATAAATTGCACACTTGCACATTGGCAAACACCTTCTTCTCACCTGGTTTCTCACCTTCACCCAAAGTTCACTCCAAGTAACCTATCCCACCTGTTCAATTGGCATTTGTGACTCATCCACCACTCCCAGTATTATCAATGAAGCTATATACATGCCTTAGATTTCCTAGATGTATCTGAATAATCATGTGGATCTGCAGTAGCCTAGTGCCCAGGGTCAGGATGAGATTGATCATTTAGGAGGTTGACCAGCACATCACTCTAAGAATACACTCTTTTGGTTGCATGTGTGAACTTTGCTTGTGCTTTTCTGGTACCAATTTTCTTTTTAGAAGTACTTGCCTTATCATATGCCTTCATGCTTTTGAATGATAAAGTTTCATCTTTCCAAAGTTTCACTTAATAGTGTCTATCTATCCACCACAACTTATCACCCAATTCAGGTGTTAGGACTCATGCCCAACTAGATATTGCCTTTTGACATGGCACTTTAAGGAATTTCATTGGACCAGAATATTAATGCACCCTTAGTTGTGTGATTCATCTGTGCAAAAACAATCCACATTATTGTGTCTCGCTCAGAATGACTTTGAACCAAGAGTCATTTTGTCATTACAGAGTGATTTGACTCTGTCATTTCACTAAATTGGTTCTGTTATCACATTACCATTGAGGTGCTCCAGCTCATCATTTAGACCCCAAACGGTCTTGAATGGTTGGAATAATCACTGGCAAGCCCAAACGAGACCACATCCCTCTAGTCATCCTATCTCTTGTGTGGCAGACGTTCCTGGAAATGGTCTCCAAACGCGATTGCAATAAAGCATAAATGATAACAAGACTCTCCATGAGGTGCGAACACCGTCTGCGCTGGGTTCGCTAAAGCGGAATCAGTATCGGTTGGGACGTTGGACAACAAGGGCTTTTGACCGCCAGCTGCAGCTGCCTTGCTGCATGCTGGGAGACAGCTAAGCATTTGCCCTCCACTGAACTGACACTGGGTAGAACGTGCTGTCTCTGTCAGCATTTCAATGTCAGACGATCAGTATATTCAAATCGTACTTGGGAAAGCAAACTCGCCAGGAAAAAAGGTTGTATGCATAAACAGTCGCAGTATGCATCGGTCATCTCAATGTTGAGGTATCGCGATAGTCTTTTTAGCATCCATTTTAAGCAGTCGCTTACCAGTTTTAGCCCGCTGAGTCTGTGTGTGCCCAACAGATTGACCCAGGTCATGTCAATATCTTAGTGACAAGTGACAAAGCTATTTGTGTCACATGTCTCATTTGTATTCCTTGTATTGTTTCCATGCCAACAGCTTTAACCTAAAATAGTTGTGTGTCCATTAGTTGACTTCTGACATACTGGGGTCAGTAGGTCAGTCTGTTTGTCATTTGACTGGACTGTCCATCCTCCCCCCCCCCCTCCCACTCCTCCTCCGTGTGTGACGTGGTCGCCGTGCCGGGTCAGTTAGTCACGTGACTGCGCTGTCCATCCTCCCCCCGCCCCTGCTCTGGGGTGACCGAGCCGCGTCGGGTTGGGTTAGTTTGTCACGTGACTGCGCTGTCCATCCTCCCCCCGTCCCTGCTCTGGGGTGACCGATCCGCCGTGCCGGGCCGCTCGCGGGTGACGTCTGTGACGGCCCGGCGGCGGCGGCGGCGGCGGGTGATTCACCGGTCGCGGGGTGCAGATAGTGGGCGGACAGAGTCGCGGTGTTGACGGCATGCACCGCTGATCGCCGTGGGCCGTTACACAGCCGGCTGGCTCGGCCGAGCGCGGCTGTGCTCGTGCTGTCCCGGCGGTGTGCTCCTGTGCTCCTGCTGTCCCGGTGGTGTGCTCCTGTGCTCGTGCTGTTCTGGTGGTGTGCTCCCGTGCTCCTGCTGCCCCGTCAGTGTGCTCCCGTGCTCCGCTTGTACTCAGTCGGTGCATCTGCGGTGCGCCTGCCGGTCTGACTCGTGAACTGAAGCGTCGTTGGTTGTACGTGGGACGCCGCCGCTGGTCTCGCTTCGCTAATGTATTGAGCTAATGGCAGGATCTAGATTCGTGTGGATCGACTACACTGTACACTGAACACGCAATACTTGGTACAGCTGCGGTAAATTTGTAGTCACTCATCCTTCCATTGGCTTTTCAAGTCGGTTTTAGGTCGGAATCTGCTCCTGACCTTTACAAGCCGCGGTTATTAGCCGACTCGTTCGACTGGTATGATATGAATAGTAGACTGGATAAGAGAGTTTTTTTCAATTTCTTTTCTGAAATTACAACCAAAGTTATGTTCGTGACTCGTCAGGTGTCATTGGTAACGAATGTAATGATCGAGGGCATTGTATGAAGCTGATGTGTCTTGTCTTGTCTTGGCTTATGTGTTATCTTGTCAACAATGTACGCAGTTCACTCTTGTGCCGGGTCTGATACGACGTTCTCTTCCCAGGTAGAAAAATCTGAAGATGGCGCCACCACCTGACGAGACCCGGTATGGGTTTTTGCTAAACCCAATCAAGGACCTGACCAAAAATTGGCAGGTGGACCTGAACAAGGTATGCAATATAGAAAAGGTGCATATATTGTTACAAAACGATAGCACTTTTGAAAATGCAGAGTTTAATTGTTTGACAAACCAGTGTTTCGAATGCGTGGATTTAAAGTGTTACCTTGTTTGCTGCCATGGTGGTATGACGTATCGGTGACCCGTGACCGTGTACCACTCGTATCACGTGTGGCCTCATGACCGACATGTTACGGCCGTGTGTCTGACCACCCCGACGGCCATCCCCGCCCGCCCTGACCGCCGTGTGGTGTCGCCCTGCGTCTCAGTTCCTGGGTGACCGTCCCCGCCCGTCCTGACCACCCCATGGTGTCGCCCTGCGTCTCAGTTCCTGGGTGACCGTCCCTGTCCGCCCTGACCACCCCATGGTGTCACCCTGCGTCTCAGTTCCTGGGTGACCGTCCCTGTCCGTCCTGACCGCCGTGTGGTGTCACCCTGCGTCTCAGTTCCTGGGTGACCGTCCCTGCCCGCCCTGACCACCCCATGGTGTCGCCCTGCGTCTCAGTTCCCGGGTGACCGTCCCTGTCCGCCCTGACCGCCGTGTGGTGTCGCCCTGCGTCTCAGTTCCTGGACGACCGTCCCCGCCCGTCCTGACCGCCGTGTGGTGTCGCCCTGCGTCTCAGTTCCTGGGTGACTGTCCCGTCCCTGCCCGCCCTGACCACCCCATGGTGTCGCCCTGCGTCTCAGTTCCTGGGTGACCGTCCCCGCCCGTCCTGACCGCCCCGTGGTGTCGCCCTGCGTCTCAGTTCCTGGGTGACCGTCCCTGCCCGTCCTGACCACCCCATGGCGTCACCCCCACGTCTCAGTTCCTGGGTGACCGTCCCTGCCCGCCCTGACCACCCCATGGCGTCACCCCCACGTCTCAGTTCCTGGGTGACCGTCCCTGTCCGTCCTGACCGCCGTGTGGTGTCGCCCTGCGTCTCAGTTCCTGGGAGACCATCCCTGCCCGCCCTCACCTCCCCATGGTGTCGCCCTGCGTCTCAGTTCCTGGGTGACCGTCCCTGTCCGTCCTGACCGCCCCGTGGTGTCACCCTGCGTCTCAGTTCCTGGACGACCGTCCCTGCCCGCCCTGACCACCCCATGGCGTCACCCCCACGTCTCAGTTCCTGGGTGATTACCTGGAGGAGCTGGCCAGCACGCCGATCACGTTCGACGGAGGCGAGACGGTGATGAACTTTGCCGAGGCGGCCATGCTCATCCAGGGCTCGGCCTGCGTCTACAGCCGCAAGGTCGAGTTCCTCTGGAAAATGGTCGTCCAGATGCTCGACCTGCTCGCGAACAAAAAGTGAGACGATCTTCGGATGGGTATGGGGTCGGGATGAGACGGGTGGCGTGCTTGTTGGGTGATGGTGAGGCAGTCTAGTGCGTCAGGTGCTAGGGAAAAGGTAGCAGGTATCAGAGGAAATGTAACGGGTGTGGTAAAAAATGTAGCATGCGTATCAGAAGTGGGGCGTGTGTCAGCGTAACTCAACTGACAATCAAGATCCTGAATTAACCGTTCTCGAAGGTGAATAAGTGCGCTGCGGGCTTGTACCGGGCGGCTGTCAGAAGTCAGAACTGTACTGTTGGATTCCCTACTCGGTAGATAATGTTTAGCACCGACAACCTGGCTCGAACCTCATCTTATCCGCTGAACTGTTACTGACTGAACTCCGCCCAACGTCCACCCACGCTGACCTGATCTGACCTGACCTGACCTGACCTGACCTGATCTGATCTGACCTGATCAGACCTGATCAGACCTGGTCAGACCTGATCAGACCTGATCTAACCTGATCTGACCTGATCTGACCGGATCTGACCGGATCTGACCGACCGGATCTGACCTGATCTAAGCTGACTGACTTGACCTCTCCGCAGGATGGCGGCTCAGCAGGGTGCCAAGGGCAAGAAGGGAGGCGACCCGAACGAGACGATCGGCTTCCTGCCCGTCACCGACATGCCCGTGTGTGAGTTACGGGTGGTTATTCGGCAGTGAGAAGCCCGTGTGTGAGTTGCGGGTGGTTATCGGACGGTGAGAAACCCGTGTGTGAGTTTGGGGCCGTGAGAGGCCCGTGTGTGAGTTTGGGGCGGTTATCAGGCGGTGAGAGGCCCGTGTGTGAGTTACGGGCGGTTATCAGGCGGTGAGAGGCCCGTGTGTGAGTTACGGGCGGTTATCCGGCGGTGAGAGGCCCGTGTGTGAGTTACGGGCGGTGAGAGGCCCGTGTGTGAGTTACGGGCGGTGAGAGGTCCGTGTGTGAGTTACGGACGGTGAGAGGCCCGTGTGTGAGTTACGGGGCCGTTATCCGGCGGTGAGACGCCGGTCTGGGACGCTGTTCGCCAGCTGCGGGTCCCTGTTCGGTGTCTAGTTGTCCGGGTCGGCCGGTATTACATTACTGGGCGTTGCACCACGGACCATGCGACCACCGGATGGGCCTGACGTAACGAGATACGGAAGCGCATTACCCACAATACGGTAGCTAAGTGGTAGCTCTCATTGCAGTATTATTCGCACTTGGCTGAACCTGTCCAGTTACGTCATATGGTCATGTAGATATAGTGCGTCAAACCCAAAGCATCTGTGTCAAGAAGCTGCGGCTCCTATATAGTCCCAAACCATCACCAACTCTAGTATCACAACCATCATATTGATGTGACGTTGACATAAACGTGTCACATTTACCACCAAGTCTCCACTCCACGCGGCATGTTGACGCCTATCCTTTCCCTCGGCCCGGCAGGTAAGAAGCAGATGAAGGAGGAGTCTGAGGACAAGGTGTCGGTCAAGTTTCTGCCGGTGACGCCCGTCTGCCTGGTCGACAAGGACAAGACGAAGAAGGCGGTGCCGCTGTTCTCGCTGGGCGGAGACCTGCTGGGAAACAAGGACGACTACAGGTGAGGCGAGCGGTTGGTGGGCAGATGCGTAGTGAGCTGTCTGGGGTGAGCGTGGGCGGCGGGGTGAGCGTGGGCGGCGGGGTGAGCGTGGGCGTTGGACTAGAAAAGGATGGTTCAGACCGCAGAGCACGGTGAAAGACTCTGGGAGGTGAGACAGGGGATTACGGCGATGGAAGCCAGGTCGTGATGGTGGTATTTTGAGTCTGCGTAGTGCGGTGGTGTGAAGTCGGCACCGTCGTGTACCGTCTGTTTTAAGCTAGTCTGGCCTTAACAGTGCTGTGACTGACTGACTGACTGACTGGTTTGAGTGACTGTGACTGGCTGGCTGACTGGTTTAACTGACTCACTGCCTGTATGATTCCGTAACTGACTGTGGTTGTCTGTGTGACTGTAACTGACTCCTGTCTGTTGGCTCTGTAGCTGATTGGTTGTGACTCTGCAGGACTCTGCTGACTGACTATTTCTGTTTGACTCTAACCGACTGGCTGTATGTGTGACTGATCACTGACTCGCTCCGTCCGTGTGGGCGGCTGACTGGCTGACTATGTGACCGATTACTGACTCGTTTCGCATCACCCCAGGCTGAACAGCACCATGTCGTCAGCCACCGGCCTGCTCTGCACGGAGCTGGACGTCGAGTCGCTGCTGCGGCATCACATCAAGACGTCCTTCTCGCCCACAAAGTCACCCGGTCAGTGTAGCCGACGGCGTGCACGCTCGCCCCGAGCTGGCCGTGGCGTGCACCAGACACTACGCGTCATTGTCACATGACACAGTGTTGGTGAATTCTCACTCGATGATTCTTTCGTCGCACGATGACCTTGTACCATTGTCAATGCAGTAAAGGGATATTTTGTTTTGTCGCCTCATGGGTGTGTTCCGATGGTGGATAATTGTGAAGAGATTCTCAGTTTCTGATTCGCAGTTTCTGATTCGCTGTTTCACACACCTTGCATGGTGTACTGTAACCGTGTGTAACAGTGTCAGATCAGTGATCTGTGTTTAGCGTAGTGTATGTATAACCGTATGTGTGTGTGTGCGGTGCCTTCACAGACGTGTCTGCGGCGATGTCCGGTATGGCGGCCGCTGACGCTCCGGAGGACGACGCCTGTGAGCCGCCGCCGCCGTCCCCGCCGGCCTCCCCAGAGCCGCCCCCGCCGCCGCCGCCGCCCCCGCCCTGCGCCTCACCGGAACGCAGGTCAGCCGAGGTCACACCTGAGGTCACTGCTGAGATCACAGCTGAGGTCACAGCTGAGGTCACTGCTGAGGTCTCAGGCTGGAACGCTCAGAGTGGGGTCGATAGACGGAGGCTCGTTTAAAAAAAAGATTAATCGCAGGATAGAATACACTCGGCTTCATTGTTATGCCTTACTATTTTGTTAAATTATGATATGCCTCGAATACATTGATAAAGCTTGGATCTGAAACATCTGCAGCAGTCATACGAGCGTATACATACACTGGTGGGTAGTAGTCTGATACAGCACGTCTTGACTGTGTGCACTAGCCTTATGGGACGTTGGGGAGTTGGTCGCGTCACGGTCCCGGTGCTGACTGTGCGGGCCTGTATCGGAGGCCGCTGGGCCGGCCGTGTACCGGCGCTGCGGACCGCCGCTAGCTGCTGCTGTGGCTGTAACTGGTGGACGTGGACGTGGACGTGGACGTGGACGTGGACGTGGACGTGGACGTGGACGTGGACGTAGACGTAGACGTAGACGTAGACGTGGACGTGGACGTAGACGTAGACGTAGACGTAGACGTAGACGTAGACGTAGACGTGGACGTGGACGGGAACGTGGTCGTAAACGTGGACGTAAACGTGGACGTAAACGTGGACGTAAACGTGGACGTAAACGTGGACGTAAACGTGGACGTAAACGTGGACGTAA